>SNQJ01S0041915.1:0-31094 GCA_010110895.2 Picea sitchensis
AAGCTCCCTATTTGTCAACTTCTATGTTTGAAATTGTGAGAACCAGACGACGGGGGGTTATTTGGATACCTACCCCCGAAATCCTACCTAGACTAAAATCTTCTTTTGGCACCTCCTGTGGAGGACAACTTAGTGAGTTGTTAGAAAGATTTTAAATGAAGAATTTTTTGAGGTTGGGGGTGAAAACCAACCTCTTTTGATTAAAAGTGGGAGTGGATAGTCCAATCAAGAAAAGATGGGGTGTTTTCAGAATTCCTTTGGAGAAAACCTACTTAGACCACCACGTTTCGAGACGAGGCTATGTGAGTGCAAAAGTGGCTTTTGTGTGTGAGTGAAAAAGTGTACCAAATTTTAGTTGTTAGATGTCACCTGGCAACATGTGGACATCGCTTGGTCCTTTACAAGAGTTTGATTACCTAAATCAACTAGATGGTTTTGGTACAACCTTGCGGAATTTTTAAAAGCCCTAGGAAATAGCATGTGGACATTGTGGTCCGTTACTATCCTTTATCTCCCTATGTGTGAGTTAATCTAGAAAAAGCATGAAACTAGTCCTAGATTGAACATGTGGGCATGTGTGGGCCCATTACAAAATTTTAACTCTCCTAGTTTTCTGATCTAAGAAAGCAAAATTCAAACACTATTCTAGCTTTGTTGATATGTGGGCATGTAATGGACCCTTTACAAGAATGTGTTTGACAAAAAGAAACTAAGAGGGGTCTCAAAAAGAGCCTTTGTCCTCTCCTAAAAAGTTTGTTTGAAATTTTGTTTAAGGGAGGTGAGATCAATTTCTCAATCCTTTTCTGATTCTCAAGAGGCTATGTGAGTGAAAGTGGCTTTTGTGTGTGAGTGAAAAAGTGTACCAAAATTTTAGTTGTTAGAGTCACCTTGCAACATGTGGACATCGCTAGGTCCTTTACAAGAGTTTTGATTACCTAAATCAACTAGATGGTATCAGTACAACTCATGAATTTTTAAAAAGCCCTAGGAAAATAGCATATGGACACGTGGGTCCCATTATCATTTATCTCTATGTGAGTTAACTAGAAAAGATGAAACTAGTCCTAGATTGAACACATGTGGCATGTGTGGGCCCATTTCAAATCTTTTTTAACTCTCCCAGTTTTCTCGATCTAAGAGCAAAATTCAAACACTATTCTAGCTTTGTTGACATGTATAATGTATTGGACCCTTTTACAAGAATGTGTTTGACAAAATGAAAACTAAGAGGGTCTCTAAAGAGCCTTTGTCCTCTCTAAAAGTTTGTTTTGAAATTTGTTTAAGGGAGGTGAGACTAATTTCAACTTTTCAGCCTCTTCTAGGATCTCACAATGTCCCAAGAGAAGAGCGATCACAGATTAGAAATACTTTTGACTTATAGTCCCAAAATGTGAGCTTAGATGTAATTAATATTGATGTTCAACTAAGAAAAAATCAAAGCAAGCCATCCAAGTGGAAAAAAAGAAAAATAACTTTTTGAGTCATTGAAGAAAATTAAATTTTCGACATTGGTGTGGACAACTCTAGATTTATCAACAAAAAAAAAAAAAATGATTTTCCAAACATCCAAAGTCTTACACGCAATTTTAACAAATGCTGCCTACTGTAGGACAAGAGGTACAAGATTTTGATACAGACAATGAGAAAAAGCCGCCACTGATGCCACTTATGGGTGGGTAAGAGCATCTGCTTGTGTCACAAAGTCCAGAAGGAAATCCTGATCATTTTCCAATTCTCTCGACATACTGGATCATAATCAGGCTCCACAAGGCCGGGCTTGTGAACCCAAGTAAGTCAAGGAAATCAAAAGGAAAGCAAATGAAGCCCAAATGAGAGAGGAATTTATACCAACATCTCAAGATGAGACGCTTTTATCTGGTTTGCAATTCTTTTCACAAGTAGCAAGTGAGTGCTATACGTCTAGTTGGGCTCTGCTTGTCATGACAGTTGTATGGTAAAGGTTAGAAAGAAAACAACTAAGCTTGGTTAACAAGAATTAAACAAAACTAAATTAGAAAACTATGAGTTAGGAACAAAATAAACAAATGACAATGGACCAATATCACCAATGTATTAGCTGTCCGAGCAGATGAAATCCAAAGATAATAAAGGAGAAAGAGGACTTGGGTCCTTCCCTCTCCAATGGAAGGCCTTGAGGCCCTCAACTGATTGGTTTTTCCCCACGCTAAAGAAAGATGAAATGTGGGTGAAAGAACTCCGCTTATTCACCTGTTGAGGGTGAATAGCTTATGAAACAGCGCCTACACGTGTGTTGCCAAAGAATAGGTTCCTAGCAATCTCAAAGAAGATAACAGTATGAAGAATTCTTTGAAGAAATGGTGGTCATTCATGGCTTCATATAGCCAAGCATTGGGCTATTATGCAACCTCTTTGAATGTGAAAAGGGGATCTCTAGGGCACAATTAGGTCTCACTCACCCCAATGCCAGATGAGAGCTCTTGATTTGATGTCAAATCAATTTGGGAGCCGATCCATTAGTGGTTGGGAGGCTCACTGGGCCATAAATGCCAGAGTGTATAAAAGCGCCAAGGGTTTTTCGACTTACAATCATGACATATGCGCCCAAGTACTTAAGATGTTATTGCACGACGAAGGCTACCAAAGTAAGTAACGCTTTGTAATTTTTTGGCCATTTTGCATAGTTTTGACCCTTTTGCTGTGTTGTGGAGTTAATCCTTGTGCCATGAACGACTGTTTTTCTGTGCTGATGATGCGGAGTTCTTGTCGCCCTGTGCGGACGAAATTTCAGTGATAACAGGCCCCCTTCTAAAATCTATCTTGAATCAAGTGGTATATGATATCTACATGCTTGGACCTATCGTGAAACACCAAATTATCCAAGAGTTTGATACAACTATGATTATCACATTGGATCATTGTTGGCTACAAATCTTGACCAAATAAACTCGTGAGCAATCTGCGAAGCCATATTGCTTCACAACTCGCCAGACTCGCTTCCATGTACTCAAATTATAAAGAACCAAGTTCCTTTGAATTCTTCTTTCTACTAATCCACAAAATCACTGCAAATTCTAAGCTAAAGCAACACCCTGAGGTGCTCTTTCTGTCCCAACCCAATCTAAATCTGTGTAGCCTTGTAACTCCACTCTACCAATCCTTACATATCTCATCCCATACTCCATTATACCTCAAGGATACCTAATCACATGCTTTGCTGACACCCAATGAACCCTCCTTGGTTCCACCATAAACTGGCTAAGGGTATTCACCACAAAGAAAATATATGGCGTAGTATTGACTAGATACATCAATAAACCAATCAACTTCTTACATAGTTTAGAATCCGCCAACTCTAACTTAGAGACATTAGGCTTATTTATTTTAGTAATCATGGGTGTCTACATATTCCTACAATCCTCCATCCCGAACCTCTTCAGGATATCAATTGTATATTTTCCTTGTCCTAAGAAAATATCACTTGTCTGCTACCACACCTCCAATCCTGGAAAAGAGTGCATCATGTCGATGTCCTTCATTTTGAAATATGAAGCAAGATCTCACTTGCACATCCCTATGATCTTCTCTAACCATGTAAGAAACAAGTTGTCCACATAAAATACCAAGATCAATGGATAATCACCAACAAGTATGCAATAAAGGCTAGGACATTCTTCACTCTTGGTGAATCCCATGCCTAAAAAATACCCATCAATCCTTGAGTACCATGCCCTTGGTTCTTGCTTGAGTCCATAAAGTGCCTTATTTAACCTGCACACATGAGACTCTCTCCCATGCACCTCAAAGCCTTGAGGCTTCTCAATATACACCTCCTCCTCAATTACCCTATTGAGGAAGGCAGTCTTTACATCCATCTAATGCATCCTCCACCCCATCTATGAAGCAATAGATATGATTTCCTTGATAGATGTATATATGGTGACAAGAGAAAACGTCTCCTTATAATCCACTCCCTCCTTCTAATAAAACTCTCTCGTCATGAACCTTTCCTTGTATTTTTCCACACTACCATCTGCATCATCTTTGATCTTGTAGATCCATATCGAAGTACTAACCGTTGATTTCCCTTCTGTCATGGAAACAATATCCCATGTTGGAATGTTGTTCAATACTGAGAGGGGGGGGGGTGAATCAGTATTGCTTCTTTTTCTCAAATTAAATTAATTATTTATTAATTTATAAAAAATTATCAACAAGAATGTATAGAACTCTATTTTTTAAATGTAACAATCATAAAAATTATATTTCATTTACAAGTTACAATTTTGTAAGAGACAACAATCTCTCTTCTTTTTTGAATCAACTCAAGGAGACACCAATCCCCTGTTTTCCAAGCACCAACTTGAGGAAGCACCAACTCCTTGTAGATCAAGCTCCAACCTGTAGAGGACTCCAATCCTCTTGTTTTCAAGAACCAACTTGAGGAAGCACTGACTCCCTGTTTCACGCTTCAACTTGTAGAGGAATTCAATCCTCCCTTAATACTCCCTTTCACCCTAACTTCATGTGAGCATTTCATGTTCTCCCTTGGACTTTGTCTATGTTTTTATCTTCTAAATTAGATCACAAAGACCTCTTCCTTTCACCATATTTTTTGGTTTATACAATCTTTAAACGGGTATAAAATTTGAACCAGTGTGTCTTCTAATAATGTATCACTGCACCTCTTCATTTATTTAATAATAATGTTGTTTAACTAGCAAATTTCTTCCTTTATTATTATTATTTTTTAAGTAATCGAGTGACCTTGTTTTTTTCTTCAATATCTTTTAAAATTTAAAATCATATTCTTAACTTGCACTGGTAAGCCAGACACTTTTTCTTGGAGTGTCTTCCTTTCAATGGTTATCATATTTTGAGTTTTTTTAAGCATATTTCATGTATTGAGGTAGACGTGTGCTAAAATCATGGACCCCTTTTAAATATATGGTCTTTACTTTATGAGATCGTGAGCCACAAACTCAATCTAACACCTTCAGGCTAATTTAACTACACAACCAACCTCTTCTCCCTTCAGTGATAAGAATTGCATATCCACTATAGATCTATCATCCCAATGAACAGTTAGATATGAACCTCCCACGATATTTATTGCACCTCGATCACACGGTTGGGTTTTAATAATTCATTGAGTGGACAAGCCTAGATTTCCTAGGCATTTTATATAGATTCATGGTTTGGATATATTCAACCGTTGAGTGGACGGTCCTCATTCATTTCAAACATGGACTTTACTTAGAATTATTTCATGTGGAGGGTTCACGGACTCACGGACTCACATGTCTTCTTGGATGTCATAAAAATGCATGCCTAGCCTCTACTACCTCCATAATGAACCTATACTTAGAATTTTTTAAGTGATTCTTCTCAAGTTCATAGACTCGCGGAATCACATGTATTCTCGAGTGTCATTAAAATGCATGCCTAACTTTCTCTACCTCCATAATGAACCTATACTTAGAAAATTTTAGCAATTCTTCTCGGGTTCATAGACTTGCATGTCTTCTTGGGTGTCATCAAAATGCACACCTAACTTCCGCTACCTCCATAATGAACCTATACTTAGAAAAATTTAAGTTATTCTTTATATGAGTCCGACCGATAAAATATGATACTTAGCCATTTTTTAGGGTGTGCAACGGACTTGCGGAAAAAGATATGAGCCATCAGATTGTGGTTTCATTTTGATCCAACGATCATCGATCAATCAAACTCGTTCTTCGCCATTCACTATTGATTCCTCCAATCATGCTCTTATTTTGATCCAACGATCAACATTGTTCTTCATTATTTACTATTGATTCCTGCAACTTTCACCCTTATAATGATCATATCATCGATCATTGTAATAAATGGAGAATAGAATCTTAGGTAGATTTGGAACATGTTCCTTGTGATCTTTGTTCATATATAATTACTGTATTTTATTTGAGCACCAAATTTTGATCTTTTTTTTCTATGGGACAACTTCAACCTCATATATATCATAATCAAAATCCATCTTCTCAGTCTTCTCATTACTCCATCTGCTTCATCGGAGTTTAATGATCTTTGCAAATCTCTCTTACAAATTGTATATCTAGGTACTTGTCTGGATGATAAACCATATTAACCCTTTTTGACATAAATGACAACATAAGACCATGTCCAACATTCTCCCCCTTTGGCATTGATGGAAACAAAGTAAAACCTCTTTATTTTAACTGAGTTTTACTGTTTATTCTCCCCCTTTGAAAGTAATCACAGAAGGATATTTCTTTGCTCCCCCTGAGATTTTACTCCCTCTAAGATTACACTCCCTCTTCCCATGTGCTCCTTCTCTGATGAAGCTTGTGCAATTCAATTAGATATGGAGGTTACCCCCAATTTATGTCTAAGGTATGAAAAATTATTCATGGGTAAATGTTTTGTGAATATATCTGCAATTTGTTCCTTAGTATCCACATATTCCACTTTAAAAAAAAAAATGAGAGACTTGTTCCCTTGAGAAATTAAATTTAATTGGGAAATGCTTGGTTTTTTAGTGCATGACATGATTCTTAGATAGAATTATAGCACTGGTATTGTCACAATTAATAATAATAGGATGATCATACTTTATCTGTAGGTCTTCTAGGGTTTGTTTCATCCAAATTACTTGAGTGCATAAAGATGAAGCAAAACTATATCCATCTTCTACTATATATAGTGATATGGAGGATTGCTTTTTACTTAGCCATGATACAAGACATTTTCCTAGGAAGAATGATCCTCCACTAGTGCTTTTCCTGTCATCCACACTTCCAACCCAGTCTACATCAGTATATGTAGTTAAAGTGAAGTATTTTGTTTTTGGATACCACAATCCAAAATCCAAGGTGCCTTTGAGATATCTAAAAATCATTTTAACTTCCTTCATGTCAGTCTCTTTAGGTGCAGATTGAAATCTGGCCACTAATCCTGCAGCTTGCATGATATATGGTCTTGTTTCTATTGCATATAATAGGCTACCAATCATTGATCTATACATGGTTTGGTCTACATTTAATGATCCATCATCTTTTCTTAGTTTGCATCATGTTATCATAGGAGTGCTCATAGGTTTGAAATATTCCGTTTGAAATTTCTCCAACATTTATTTAATGTATTTGGTATGAGATATGAATATGCCTTTTTCTAATTGTGAAACTTGTAATCCTAGGAAGAATGCCATTTTACCAAGCATTGACATCTCAAATTATTTTTTCATTCCTGTAGAAATTTACTTTCTTAGAGGATTTAGATTACTTCCAAAGATGATATCAACCACATATACTACAACAATAATCATATTTTGATTTTCAATTTTAATATAAAGATTGTTTTCAGTGGCTTCACTTTTGTATCCTTACTACTGTAGATGATTATCAAGTCTTGAAAACCATGCCCTAGGACCTTGTTTGAGACCATACAATGCTTTATTTAATTTGCAGACATAGTCTTTATTTTCTAATAATATAAATCCTTCAGGTTGTTCTATATAAACTTCCTCCTCTAGATTTACATTTCAGAATGTTGATTTGACATCCATTTGATATATTTTGAATTTCTTAAAGCATACAAATGATAAAAAAATTATGATAGCTTCTAATCTATACATAGGGGAAAATGTTTCCTCAAATTCAATCCCTTATACTTGTGCATATCCTTTTCACACTAATCTTACTTCATTCCCTATAACTTGACCATCTTCATTAACTTTATTCTTAAAAATCCACTTGGTCCCTACTACATTTCTGTCTTTTGGTCTTGGGACAAGTTCCCAAGTCCGATTCTTTTCTATTTGATCAAGCTCTTCATTCATGGATTTAATCCAATCTTCATCTTTGCTAGCTTCTGCAATTTTTTTGTGTTCTATTAGAGAGAGCATTGCTTGTTATGATTTGTATGTTAGCCTTCTTCTTGTTTCAACTCCAACACTTTTGTTTCCTATGATTTGAATTTCAAGATGATCCCTTTGTACTCTTCTTGATGGTGATTTTGAATCTTGTCTTGGTGATTCCTCCTCTTCATTTTCTTGTTGACTTTGTTATTCTTCTTCTTTTATTTCTTCAGTTTCTTCTTCATCATCATCATCTCATCCTTTTTCATCAACTTGTGAATTGTCTTGAGATTTGATTCTTCTTGATGTTAGATCATCCACCTTTACATTTGCACTTTCCACAATTTTGTGCAGTCTCATATTGTAGCATCTGTAGGCCTTTTTATTGGATGAGTAACCAAGAAATATGCCTTTATCTGATATGGAATCAATTTTTCCTATATTATCATCATCTCTTTTTATATATCATTTTTCTCCCAAAGACTCTGAAGTGTTTTATTGATGTTGGTCTACCAAACCACAACTCATATGGTGTCTTGTCATGGTTAAATCTAAGTTGTTCTCTATTAAGTATATACATTTCTTTATATATCGCTTCTCTCCAATAAATATATGGGAGTTTGGCTTTATTTAACATAGTTTTGGCTGCTTCTTGGATAGTTTTATTTTTCCTTTCAGCAACTCCATTTTGTTGAGGAGTTCTTGGAGCTCAAAAGTGTCTTTTAATTCCATGAGTTTCAAAAAACTCATTGAACTCATCTAAGGTAAATTCCCCTCCATTGTATGATCTTAGGCACTTGATTTTGAGTTCAGACTCATTTTCAACATGTTCTTTGAAGGCTTTGAATTTTTTGAAAGCTTCTTATTTCTCTTTAAGAAAATATACCCAAGTCATCCTCGTATAGTCATCAATGAATAAAATGAAGTAATGTTCACCTTGCATGCTTTTAGTTATTTTTGGTCCACAGAGGTCAATGTGACCAAGTTATAATGGTTTTGATGTAGAATATTATTTTGTCTTACATTTTACTCTTGTCTGCTTTCTATGTTGGCAATGCCTACAAATAGATTTTGAAGGTTTAATAATCTTTGACATATCTCTCTCGACTTCCTTTTTATTGACTTTTATTAAATTGTCAAAACCTATATGTCTCATTCTTCTGTGCCATAGCCAACTTTCATCTATTTGGCTCATGCAACATTTTTCTTCTTCTTCTATGTTTAAGATATAAACATTGTTTGGTGTCCTTGGTGCAACAACCACTAGTTTTATTGATTCTTCTTTTCTAATTTCACATTTTTGGGAGTCAAATATGAGTATGTGTCCTTTATCACAAGTTTTTCTCACACTGAGGAGATTAGACTTCAAATTTTCAACTAATAACACATTTTATGTTTTATCTTTATTAATTCCTAAACTGATTGTTCCCTTTCCAAGTATCTTGGCAGACACATTATCTCCAAATGTAACACTTCATTTTTCTTTCTTTTTTAGATTGAGGATTTTGTCTTGATCTCCAGTCATATGTTTTGAACATCCACTGTCAGCAGACCATTGAATCCATTTATCTTTAGCATATAAGGCTACCTTGCACTTTGTTTCCTTTTCTTCCATTTGTTTTTATTTCCATGTCATCTTATGCTTTTATTCTTTAATTTTGGAAGTTTTTATGGGAAGCTTTGGTAGTCTATAGTCACTATATTTGTGACCATAATTGTTGCATTTGTGGCATTCAAGATTGTAATTTTGTAGTGGAGAAAATGAATTATAGTTTTTGTTCTCCTGATTATTATTATTCTTGTTTTTCTTATAACCATATTTTTGAACATTTTTATGATTGTATTGTCCATAAGCTCTACAATGTAATGTTTTATGCCAAAAATTATTGCAAGAGAAACAATAGCCAAGAAAGAGACATTGATACCTTTTTGGGGGATTTCTTATTGTAATTGTATTCTTTCTGTATTTATTTTCTTTTGAAGGGAGAGCATATTTATGTTGATTAGAATCAGTCTTTATTTTGTTTTCTTTATTTTTGAAAGAGCTCTAAAGGGAAGATGCATAACTTTTTGGATTTTTGTCAGTTTTCTTAGATGTAGAGTTACATCCTTTGTTAGACCTCTTTTGATCATAACCCGGTCCTGAATTATTGCTTGATGATCTTTGACTGTTAAGAATATCATCCAATATTTTTGAATTGTTTTCAAATCTTGATTGGTTATTTCCTTTCTTAAGTTCTTTTTTTAGAAAAACAATTTCAACCTCTAGCTTTTCACAGTCTAATTGATTTTCATTGAGTTTTTTACTTATGACTTCTTCAATTATTTTGGCTTCTTGGAGTTGATTCTTCAAGCCAATAATGATTTTTTTTATTCCTTGATGGTTATTAAAACTTACTTTTCTCCTTATTTTTGTTTTTCTTCATGTTCTAATAGTTGTTCTCTTAATTATTTGTTCTTCTTTTTATATTTTCTCAGTTCTTCAAGAGAAATAATAATTTCTCCTTCAAGGTATACTTCTCCTTCAACTTCATAGTTTTATTCATTATCATCAACAAAATTATTTTGAGTTTCTATTACCATAAACAAAAGTTTTGTCTCGTCGTCTTCACTCATGTCAGATGAACTACTGTCTTTTTTGGAGTAGAATTTTTTATTTTTCTTGTATAATTTCTTCTTGTTTCTAGTTTTTCTCTTCTTAGGTTCTTTATGATTTTGAGTTTCATCATCATCACTCTCTTCCTTATTTGGATAGGGACATTTGGAGGAAAAATGTACAACTTTTCCACAGTTAAAACATTTGAGGGGTGACTTCCCTTTGTGTTTCCTAGAACCTTTCTTGAGTTTCCTTATAAAGTTATCCTCTTCTTTGTCTAATATGTCTGAGTGATTTTCATTTGGAACATGCTCTTTGTTTCTTTGTTTCATTTGGAATATGTCTGATGTTTCTTTGTTTCTTTTGATTCTTTGAAGGTTGTTTCCCTTTTTGATGACTTTTTTTTCTCGATTCTCATTTCATAGGATATAAGAATCCCATGAAGTTCATCCATTGTAAGTTTTTCAAGGTCTTATCGATCTTCCAAGGTAGAAACCTTGGCATCACATCTCATTGGTAATGACCTCAATACCTCTTGGACAATAATTTAGTATTTTATCTCTTCTCCCAATGCTCTGATTGAATTGACTATTTCATCCACTCTTTGAAAATATTCTACAATGTTTTCTTCCTCTTTAATCTTTAGACTCTCAAACTTCCCTCTGTATGTCTGAGGCTTTGCTTGTTTAAATTTTCCATATCCTTCACAAATGACTTTAAGTTTGTCCCAAATTTATTTTGTTGATTTACAATGCATCACTTTTAGAAATATGGGGTTTTCTAATCCACCCAGAACTACATTAACAACCCTTGAATTATCATTGCAAAGTTTCTTTGCAGCAACATATGAAGGTGCAGTGTAACCATTTACCACAAATAGCCAAACATCACATCCAAGAGCCATCAGATAAATTTTCATCCTTATACTCCAAAATGCATAATCATTTCCTTTGAACAATGGTGCTCTGTTGGAGGACATTCCTTCTTGTTGAACCATTGGATTTATCAGAATATTCCTTCAAGTGGTTAAACTGTGGTGAAGGAACTTTCTCTAATAGAAATTGTTAGAATGTTGTTCAATACCGAGGGGGGGGGTGGTGTGAATCAATATTGCCTCTTTTTCTCAAATTAAATTAATTCTTTATTAATTTATAACAATTTATCAACAAGAATGTACAAAACTCCGATTTTTAAATGTAACAATCATAAAAATTATGTTTCATTTACAAGTTACATTTTTGTAAGAGACACCAATATCTCTTATTTTGAGCACCAACTCAAGGAGAAAACAATCCCATTTTTTCCAAACACCAACTTTAGGAAGAACCAACTCCCTTTATATCAGGATCCACCTATAGAGGACTCCAATCCTCTTGTTTTCAAGCACTAGCTTGAGGAAGCACCAACTCCCTATTTCAGGCTTCAACCTGTAGAGGGCTTCAATCCTCCCTTGCTCCTCCCTTCCACCCTCACTTCACGTGAATATTTCACATTACTCCTTGGACTCTGTTTATGTTTTGATATTCTGAATTAGATCACAGAGACCTATTCCTTCCACTATATTTTCTGGTTTATATAGTCTTTCAATGGGTATAAAATTTGAACCAGTATGTCTTTTAATAATGTATCATTGCACCTCTTCATTTATTTAATAATAATTTTGTTTAAATAACAACTTTATTCCTTTATTATTATTATTTGTTAAGTAATCGAGTGACCTTGGTTTTTTCATCAATATCATTTTAAATTAAGAATCATATTCTCAATTTGCACCGGTAATCTAGGTGCTTTTTCTTGGAGTTTTTGTTTTTTAATGGTTATCATATTTAGATCCTTTTTACGCATATTTCCTGTATTGAAATAGACTGGTGCTAAAATCATGGACCACTTTTAAATCTTTCATATTTACTTTATGAGACCTCAAGCAACAAACTCAATATAGCACCTTCGAGCTAATTTAACTACACAACCAACCGCTTCTCACTTCGGTGATGTGCGCTACATCTCCACCATAGATCTATCATCCCTATGAATGGTTAGATATGAACCTCCCATGAACTTTATTTCACCTCGATCCGACGATTGGGTTTTAATCAGGCATTGATTGGACGATCATGGCTTTCCTAAGCGTTTTAGATAGATCCAAGGTTTGGATTTAATCAACCATTGAGTGGATGGTCCTCATTCATTTCAAACATGGAATTTACTTAGAATTATTTTATGTGGTGGGTTCGCAGACTCGTGAACTCACATGTCTTCTCGGGTGTCACCAAAACACACACCTATCTTATGCTACCTCCATAATGAACCTATACTTAGAAATTTTTAAGTGATTATTCTTGGGTTCGTGGACACATGGAATCATATGTCTTCTTAGGTGTCATTAAAATGCATGCCTAACTTCCCCTACCTACATAATGAACCTATAGTTAGAAAATTTTAAGTGATTCTTCTCAGGTTCGCGAACTCGCAAACTCACATGTCTTCTCAGATGTCATCAAAATGCACACCTAACATCCACTACCTCCACAATGAACCTATACTTGGAAAATTTTAAGTGATTCTTTATATGATTCCGACTGATAGAATATGATACTTAGCCATTTTTTGGGGTGTGCAATGAACTCGCAGAAAAATATCTAAGTTGTTGGATCGTGGTTTCATTTTGATCTAACGATCATTGATCAATCAACCTCATTCTTCTCCATTCACTATAGATTTATTCGTTTGATCGTGCTCTTATTTTGATCCAACAATCAACATTGTTATTCATTCTTTATTGTCGATTCCTGTAACTTTCACACTTATAGTGATCAGAGCATCAATCACTATAATAAATAGAGAATAGAATCTTGATTAGATTTGGAACATGTTCCTTTTGATATTTGTTCATATATAATTACTGTATTTTATTTGAGCACCAAATTTTGATCTTTTTTTTTAATTTCTATGGGACAACTTTAGCCTTGTATATATCAAAATAAAAAACCAACTTCTCGGTATTCTCATTACTCCATCTTCTTCATCAAAGTTTAATGCTCTTTGTAAATCTCTCTTGCAACTGGTATAGTTGGGTACTTTTCTGGATGATAAACCCATATTAAACCTTGATGACATCAATGAAAACATAAGACCATGTCCAACATCCCATACATCATTTTTCATGATGGATCCATACTTCTCCATCATGGCATCTATCCAAACCTGTTGCCCTCCTACGTCCTCACAACTGGTTGGCTCAAAATCTATGATGTCACTCATCAACTCCATATAAATGGAAAAAATTCTCGGTGGTATTCTCTCCTTGAAGGTACTCCTAGGAGCCTCCACATGATCCTAAGCATCCTTCAGTGTCTTCTTAAGCCATCTTGGCTTCCTCTTGATAGAAGTAGAAGGAACCTCTCACTCCTCCTCCTGATTTGAGAATGAGTACCTAATCCTGATGTTGATTTCTACTCAATATTCAAAGCCTCTCTCTCCTCTTCCACATCTAGAATTAATACCTGTGACTTCCTAAAGGAACATTTATCCTCAAACCTCACATCCCTGCTCACCATGGTTTTCACCTATGCTAGAATGTAAAATTTGTATCCCTTTGAAGCTCACTATGTCCTAAAAATATTCCTTTATGTGATGAAGGCTCCAGTTTCATCTTCTCTATAGGTACATGTATATACATCAGACACCCAAAGATCTGAAAAAATCCCATCTCTGGTTTCACTCCTATGAAAGCCTCCTCGTGAGTCTTTTCCTCACCTTCGAGGACTCCTAGTCTAGATATAAGTTGTTGTGTTGCAGGAATCTTCCCACAAAAACATAGGAAAGTTCCGATCATGTATCATTTCTTTCAGAGCTCCAATGATGGCCCCGTTCTTATGCTCCACAACCCCATTCTATTTTGGTTTGTATGTTATTGTTAGTTCCTTATTAATTCCTCCCTCCCTATAGAAGTTCTAGAAGTCATTAGCGGTATACTTGCCTCCATTGTCTGACCTCAAGACTTTGATCTTTCTCCCTATATGGTTCTCTATGAGAGATTATGTAACGTCCCTCTACCCAATTGAGGGACATTACAGTACAAAATAGACATAAAAAATGAAATTTACAGCCAAATAAATTAATTCATTTATAGTTAGTTGATTTCTTGTAGCTTAAAACTATGAATTAAAAACAAATTAACTACTATCTACGACCATAAATTAGATGCATCTACCACATGCTAACAATAAACATGAAATGCATCTAAACAATTCATTACATCAACATATAAATCACTTCCAAATACACAGAGTTTACGCACAACAATTAAAGACATAATTTAACACAACAACAAGATACAACACTTATCTTTTCACAACAGTTGTGCAACCAACTACTTAGGATGAACTTTCCACCCAACCATAGACTAACTATTCCAAATCTCAAAATCTAGTCACCCCTGAGCTAAGGCTAGCAATCCACAAAAGAGGGTGGTCTCTCATAGTCCACTCACAACTCATAAAACTCTCAACCCAACTGATATTCTTCTACAACTATCCCAATTTTCCACCAGCTCTCTTCCTCTTGACCTGTCCAACCCAAGGAATGTACCCCTTCATATATCTCAGTCCCTTAGGCATTCCATTCATTTATCAGGGTCTCTATGGCATAGGTAGCTAGGAATCTCTCAACTGGGAACTCAAGGGAAATTGTTGCTAGGAAAACTATCATCAAACCAACAACAAACACTTGGTTTTTTAGTGCAACTCACACATGAATTCACTCTTCAGGCCTGACAACATGGCTCTTTATATTTCCAACTTCAATTCACTCCAATTATGCTCCAACATTCTCTAAAATTCACCCTCTATAACATATCCAACCACCAATAGGCTGGGGATGTACCAATTTGTAACGTACCCAACCACCCACATGATGGACACACTACTCCAAAAACTTGCTTCTGAACTGATCTCAATACAAAATTAAGCATGAAAGACCCTCATGCATTAATCAAGATACATGCTACAACATAAACGAAATAAACAACATGTCATTCACAACAAATAACTAGTAGACATGCACATTGCAAATACATATCTTAGAGATAATTAAATACACAACAGAATATACATTATACAGAAAACACAGAGAGTACTTTTCTTTGCAAGTAAACATTCACCAATTGGCTGCAGACCAAGGAAGTAGTCAATGTTGGATGACCCTGACCAACGAGCGATATTTCACCCAAACCTCCTATCCGATTAGACGACCGACGAGACTTCGCAGCTTCGGCCTTCGACATATCATGCTTCTACTGCCTCCCATAATTACTGAAGTGGCAAAGTTCTGGAGTTTCCATCTCCTACTTGACTTCGATCAATGACTTATGATCGATCAGTTCTATCTAGCGGTTCTTGTTTACTTGATTCTCGATCTAGAGATTCCTTGATTCAATCATTGTGATCACTCCCAAAATTCAAAAGGGGACAGTCATGATTCCACAATCCTTTACAAAGATCTTTGTCTACATGACGCTCTAGCTTCTGTGTGACTCTTGCAATTCTATCTCTCCTAAGGTTTCCTTCAACCTTTCCAAAGGTATTAACACTATTTTCTCTGAACCCATGCAACCTAATACACTACCTCTCCTTAGATTTAGGTTTATATTGGATTCCTCTACACCTCACACTACAACGACCATTAAAAAAATAGCAAATTTCAACCTTCCAAGTCGAACTCGGCTCTGCAACTCTGCAGATCGAACCCACCAAACTTCTCAGACAATCCTGAATTATTTCAACTCGAATTTTCCCACGCATTTGGGGCTATTTCTATCTAATATTTTTGTTTTCCCCCAAATTCACACATTTTGAAATCCGTGACATCAAATTTCTCAAATTCGAGTTCGTTTCAGCCCATACTAGTATGGTGTTTCAATCAGAAGCTCTAATACCATTATGTAACATACCCACCCACCCAAAGGCTGGGAATGTACTAATATGTAATGTACCCATCCACGCATAGGATGGCCACGGTACTCCAAAAACTCACTTTTGAACTGATATATATATGAAATCAAGAATGAAAGACCTGCATGCATTAATCAAGATCCATGCTACAACATAAAATAAATAAGGAATGTGCCATGCACAACAAATAACCAACATACATCCACATTAAAAATACATATCTCAGAGATAATTAAATACACAGTGGAATATACATTATACAGAAAAAAGAGAGAGCACTTATCTTTGCAAGTAAACATTCACCAACTGGTTGTAGACCAGGGACGTTCCTCCCAACCATAGACATTGTTGTTCTTTTACTCTCAACAATAGGTCACCCTTGATTCAGGGCTATGAATCCATAAGGACGGGTTTTAGGAAAAATCTAAAACACACAACAGTTGGCTAACTAGCTATAAAAATTTTCAACCACACAACAAACTCGAATTTCCATCTCTCTTTCCCCCTTAGTCTGCACAAGCCAAATAAATGAACACCTTTCTCTTCCATGCAGTCCCTCAGGATATTCCATTTATCTACAGGGCTCTAGTGCTACTGGTCAGGAAAACTCCCTACTGGAAGCTCCAACGATTCTCAGACGTGGATAGTTCTTTCCAAACTTCCATCAATCTCATGCACATAGGCATCCATTCCCGCCTGGAATGATCAGTAATTTCTTACATCCATATAGAAATGGCTCTCCTCCTCCAACCATTTGTTTCCATGCTCCCCCCAAGAGCACATGAATTCAACAAGAGTGAGGAGGGTGTAACAGTCAATGAATAAGAACAAGTGAACCTAAAACAATAAGTGGGTGAGTGAAGAAGAAGAAGAAGAACCCCCAAAACATCCCCCAAGGGATGTTTATATAATTACAAGAACCAAGAACCACATGGACTCCCCAAGAAGCTCATGTAACCAATTTTCCCCATAAAATCAATTATGAGGTAAGTAAAATATAATAAAAATACTTATCCCCTTAATCCCCCTCTCTTGTGGAATCATATATCCCTATCTCTTTTTTCCTTGTCTGTCTTGCATCCAACAGTGTATTTTATTAATGTATATGAAGTATTACATTTTCTAGGCACTATGGCCCCTTTTCAACTTAACCAGCTCACCAGCCTAAGTCACAATTACATAATATATTATAGTTCATAAGGGTTAAAAATGGGGTGCTACACCCTCCATGGTTGCATTAGCTTCCACCTATGTTTCTTTCTCTTTTCTTTCTTCCCATGCACAAACTTGGCTAGCTCCAAATTGTTGGCCCAACCCATACAAATTTCCTCTCTTTGGATTTACTTTCTTGACTCACACTCTTCCCCAAGCTGATTGTACTCAACCCCCATGTGCCCAATAAATTTGGGATGTGACCACTCACTGCACCCATCTTCTTACATGTATTCAATGATCGAATTTGGGAACACTAAACCAAAAATGGGAATTTCATATATGATGTAGACCCCCCTTCTCTCCTAAGGGCTACGCGACCTCCCAGTCTAGGATCGATCAAGAAACTGAGTCAGATCAACTCTTTGGGTCTTTTATAGACCCGAAACCCACTTACACAGGTCCTTTCTCCAAATGCGCAGGTTGTATAAGACCCGCGGGTTTTCTCTTGAGCGTTGTTCAACTTCCACACCAACCGGGCGCTAGCTCTTCTCTGTATAAGCCCCTTCCTTCTTCCGACCACGGCTATGACCACTCGCCTAACTCAAAAGGAATTTCGTGATTTCACGTATCGGGTCTTTGCATGTGAGACACCCCAACTCTCTCGACCTCTGAAATCTTGACAGGGGCCTAGCACGTTCTAGATCCTCCCTTATCCTCCATCCATATGACCTCTTGCTATGACCTGGGGCCAAACCTTCTGAGCGCTTCACGATTTCGCATTTCATGAAGTCCGCTTGCTCGTCCTTCCAAAACCCGAACTTGCGAGTTTCTCTTGCCAGATCAATGGTCCATAATCCCTGCGATCCAATGGTCCTGATCTCCTTTCCGTGTATAAGGAATTCATGTTTTGTGAAGTTGGAGGACCGCTCACCTCCCTTCTCTCGATATCCGAACTCCTGATATATCCCTGGACAATCAATGGTCCACGCTCTCTCTTCGATCAATGACTGTGATCCTTTCACGAGTTCACACTTCGTGAATCCTCATGACTCTGCCCTTTGACCATTCCACTTTGTGAGTCAGCGAAATGTTGATCTCTCACCACGTGTCCTCCTTGACAATGGACGGCTCTGATGATTTTGGAATTTCATAACCCCGCTCCTCCTGTGTACTTTCAAAGCTTATCCTTAGTGTACTTTACCTTGATCGGGAAACTACGATTCTTTTGCGCTCAGACCAAATGACTGAGATCTTTCCTCCTCTGCGCTTGCTCCTCATTGTCTGGACGCTGATCAAATGATCCAAATCTCTCCCCCTGAGCTTAATCTTTCTTCGGACTTAGAATATTTTCTAAAGATTCAAAGGTTTCGACCTTTGTCCTTCCTGAGAGTTCGTTTCTTGGATCTCACTCACACTTCTTGGAAATTGTTATCCCTTCTGAGCTTGATCTCCTCAAATATTCCGATCTCCCAAACACTTCTTTCTTTTCTGGGTAATTTCATCTAACTTCGATTTAAAGATTTCTTGAAAAGAATTATTCCCGCCTTCTTGGCATTCCTCTGTTCTAGTCCTTCAACTTCTTACGGAGTTGCTTTGACAATGAGTCAAATTATGGATCTGTGCACTCTGTGCAGTAGATTATTACGCAAGATATGGATTCTTGTGGACAATTGTGCGCTCCTTGCAGCAGTCACTTTGCACTCCTTGCAAACTGTATGCACACCTTGCACCGTCTCACGAAGAAAAACGATTGAGAATTATACAGACATTTTAAAGCTACATACACTCGTAGAAAGATTCATCAATTCTTGAAAACAACAATAACAGAGGATTGCGAACAACAATAGTCTCACACATTTGGATCAGTTTTCCTCAGTTATCTTCATTCAAAATGAAAAGATGATTACAACAAAAATCAAAATAACAACTATTGTTCAAAAAATTCCTACTTGCTCGCAACCCCCCTTTAGGGCATACAAAACCTCTCTTTATATCAGAGGGTCTTTAGGGTTTCCCCTCGACTACCCGTCGTTCAAAAGAAAAAAACTAACTGCTACCTAATTGCGGTTACATCGATACTAGGGTTGACTCCCCGGTCACGCATGCTCATTTTGTCTCCACGTGCATGATATTTCCTCTTTTGTTTTCTATCAGCTTCAAAATATTGCAGTACCAACCAACGTTCAAGATTCTGAATTGGTCCTCGGGCGCTGAGTTTTCCTACCACGTGTACTTGTTGACGATGCTCTTGCATCAATATACAAATAGCAATTCTAGGAAAATAGGTTAAATTAATATACATGGGTATTTCCCCCTTGGTCCCCTCTTAGCCATTATCCTAGACACTCCCCACTCTCGTGGATTAATTCATCCCCCATCTCTTACCCATGTCCCCTTAGCAGCTAGCATCACATTTTCTTAATAAAACAAAGAAATACAATTTGCCTATTACATCTCTTTGGCCATAGCCATACATTAGATCTACATAATTATTAATTAAACTAGGGATTATAGTGGTGATGTCACATTCCCCCTCCCCTACAATTGTGTGTCATCCTTGGTGCACTCTATGCCGATATACATATATGCAAATTTACATCACAATACTTAAAAATAAAAATCTACAATTTAACAACTCTAGTAGCAGCTCCAACCAAAATATCATGTTCCTCTCAACTCGCCAACCCAAGGAATGCACCATTCATTTATCATGGATAACCCAAGGGATGTACCATCCTTTTATCAGGGATAACCCAAGGAATGAGCCATTATTTTATCAAGGTCCCCAACATAGTTGGCCAAGACTATGAGATGTGGTTTCAAAATTTTAGCTGCTCAAAATGGAGTCTTGCATTATGTTCTCTTCAAAACTGTCAAAATTTTGTGGGTATTCTTCCCGTATGTTTTCTTCATGCTCCCATGTAGCATCTTCAGGATTGTAGTAGGTCCATTGAACCTTTACCATCCCTATGGATTTTTTCCTGAGCACTTTGACTTTCCGGTCTAGGATGCGTACCGATTCCACCCGGAAATCCCCTTCGTGCTCCACCTAGATCACATTCCAATCAATTATGTGGTTAGGATCAGACACATATGTATTTAACAATGACACATGGAATATATTATGCACTCTCACGGATGCAAGAAAATATAACATGTATGCAATTGGACCTATATTTTCTAATATTTCAAAAGGTCCACAATATCTTGATACCAACTTTGGGCAACTTCCTAATCTTATCAAACTTCTCCTTGCTTTTAATTTTAAGAACATATGTTCTCCCACTTTAAAATATCTAAAAACTTGGTTCCTGTCTACATAAATTTTCTTCCTATCATGGGCAACGTTTAAATTCATCTGATCTTCCATTTCTTTTAACAATTATGGCCCAATAACTACTTTGTCCACTGGATTATCCCAACTCACTGGTGTGTTACATTTTCTACCGTACAATGCTTCAAATGGACTCATTTTCAATGAGACTTGATACCCATTATTGTAGGAAAAATCAACTACATGGATACAATCTTCCCATTTTTATGGATGATCCATCACATACATTCTAAGCATGTCCTCAATTATTATGTTAGTGCTTTCTATTTTTCCATCTGATTTTGGATGATACGTTGTACTAAGATTTAAATTTGTCCCAAATCCCTTGAACAAACCCTTCCAAAAATTATAAGTAAACTTTGGATCTCTATCTGAAACTATTGCTTTAGGTACCCCATGTACCCTAGAAACTTCTTTCGTGTAGATATATGCAATATTTGTTGCCTTGTGTGTAGTCGTTACTGGAATAATTTTTTTTTCTTTAGTCAATTTGTCCACCACCACCATGATGGAATCATGTTGCTTCACTTTTCCGGGAAGCTTGGTAATAAAATCAACTCTAACTACTTCACACTTCCATTCTAGAATGGGAAATGGTTGTAGCAAACCTTTTGGGTGGCTATGTTCTATCTTTACCTTTTATCATTCTAGACATCTAAATATGTAATTAGCCACTTCTTTCTTCATTACTAGCCAAAAATATTGACTTCTTACTGTTGCAATTGTTTTATGATATCATGGGTTCCCGACATATGGTACATTGTGCATTTCCTTCAAAACTACATATTTCATCTCACTAAAATTCGACACATACACTTTACCCTTGTACATGAGAATTCCATCTTCTTTCAGCTCATAATAATTAAATTTCTGCTGAAAATTACCTTGTTGTAATGTCTCTTTTATTTTCACATAGTGTTAATCTGAATTTGTTGTTGCAATAATTTATTCTTTCAGATATGTCCTATACATGTTGATGGCTACAATATGGACTTCATGATCTCTCATGTTGAGTGCATCGTCCACTTGATTTTTCTTTCCCTTTATATGCTTAATTTAAAAGTCATATTCACTCAAAAATTCAAACCATCTAGTTTTCCTAGCATTTAGTGTTGGTTGTCCAAACAAATGATTCAGAACAAAGTGTCCTGTCCTTAGTTCGAATTTCTTACCCATAAGGTAATGCCTCCACATTGTCAATGAATGTACAATTGTTTCTAACTCCAAGTCATGTGTAGCATAATTCCTCTCATTCTCTTTTAATTTTTTGGAATCATAGCATACCGCATGGTCCTTTTGACTGAGAACTCCACTGAGTCCTTCCTTGCATGCATCGGTGCACACAAAAAAATACTTGTTTAGATCTGAAATATTCAATATTGGTGCACTTGTCAATATTCCCTTCAATTGTTGAAAACTCTCTTCACACTTGGAAGTCCATTCAAATTTCACTCCCTTCTTTTGCAAAGAAGTGATTGGACTTGCAATCTTTGAAAAACATTTTATGAATCTTTAGTAATAACCAACAAGACCCATGAATTATTTGAACTCTACCAAATTCTTTGGCGTTGTCCATCCTCTAATAGCCTTTATCTTATTAGGATCAACTTCTATCCCTGCTGCTGATATTATATGCCCAAAGTAGTGAATCTTCTTTTGATAAAAGAAGCACTTACTTAGCTTGGCATATAATATGTGCTCTCTTAAAACTTGCAACACCATTCTTAAATGTTGCTCATGTTCCTCTTCTGATTTAGAATAGACGAGTATATCATCTAGGAACACAATTACAAAATTGTCCAGGTACTCTATGGACACTCCATTCATCAAACACATAAAGACTGTTGGGGAATATGATATCCCAAATAGCACTACCGTGAATTCATAATACCCGTATATTGTTCTGAATGTTGTCTTGTTGATGTCTTCTTCCTTTATCCTTACTTGATGATAGATTGATCTCAAGTCAATATTCGAAAATATTCTTTCACCTTTCAGTTGATCAAACAAATCATCAATTCTTGGCAAAGGATAATTATTCTTTATGGTAACCTTATTAAGCTTTTTGAAATCAATACACAACCTTAAGGTTACATCCTTCTTATTAACAAAAAGAACTGGGGCTCCCAAGGTGACACACTTGGGCGTATATACCCCTTCTTCAAAATTTCTTCAAGTTGCATCTACAACTCTTTTAGTTATGGTGTACCCATTTTGTAAGGTGTCTTAGACATTGGGGCAGCTCCTAGCACCAAATCAATAGAGAAATCAATGTCTCTCTTTGGTGGAAATCCTAGAATTTTTCTTAAAACATATTCAAAATCCCTTAAGACCAGATGGTCATCAATGCTTTCCACTTTGTCTTTGGCCACCTCCTCCATATGGGCTGCAAACATATGACACCCCTTCTTGAATCTCTTCTTCAACTGCATAACTAAAATCTCTCTAACAACTACAACTCTTGGAATTCCTTGAATCTTGTCTTGTTTCGATTCCTCATCAAGACAGGTGATTGTCTTGTTGTAACAATCTTGGGCAACATGATGTTTTTCCAACCAACCCATGCCAATTAGATAGTCATATGAACCCAATGGTACAATGTTTACATCTACCTTCATGTTGAGTCCATTCATGTACATTTGAAAATATTTAACCAACTCATTGATCTTTGTCTTAGACCCCGTGGCTAACTGAACTAACCGATATTTCTTATGCTTATTTTCAAGTGAAATATTTCAACAATGTTAGCATTTATGTAACTATGGTTAGCTCCATAATCAATCAAAATTCGTATGGGTTGGTTGTCAATCTTACCTTCCACTTCAATCATGGGGTATTGATATTCAACTTGCTTGTTGTCCAAGGCTGCATAAATCCTTGGCATGCATCCTCCCATGTATTCCATTGTTTTATCCCCCTGAATGTTGTGGACAATCCTCATTCTTTCTCCTTTGTGAGGGCAGTCCCTATATAAGTGATTTCTCTCACATCCCCAACATTGAACAAGTTGTTGCCTTAGCCTTTTCCCAAGTTAATCTGCATTATTTTGCTCATTTTGGGCTTCTTTGCCTTGTTGATTTTCTTGGGGGTTATTTCTGAAAAAGGGTGGCTTAAAACATTTCTTCCTTTGATCCTTTTTCCCTTTCATATTTTCATTCCAAGCCTTTTGGAACACTGGCCTTCCTTTTCTTTTCTCATAAAGGTGCCATGCTCTCCTTATGGTTTCCTCCAAGGTATTGGGGTTATCATATCGAATCTTGTCACAATATAAGGAGGGTAACCCACTTAGAAACCTTTGGATTTTAACCTTATAATCCTCGATGAAGGAAACATACTTCAACAATTCAAGGAACTGCTTCTCATATTCCTCGATTTTCATGGTTCTCAACTTGATTTCAAATAACTCTTTCATCTTTCTCTCATAGTAATTCTCTGATAAACATTTCTCTTGGAAATTGTTGGATTACTGAGAGGGAGAGTGAATCAGTAATAGAGCAATGTAATCATTTTTAACCATAAAATGCAAGTGTTATATCAATGTAGCATTATCATCCAATAGTTTCAGAGTAAATAAAAAATGAACAAATGCGCAATCATACACATACACAGTACACCGATGTTTTTATGTGGAAACCCAAAGAGGGAGAAAACCACATAATGTTTTTTCTTATATGTCTCTAGGAATTACATGCATTGGAAGCACCAACTTCATTTGTTTTCCAGCTACAACTGGAAGGAGGCTCCAACCCCCTAGTTTCTCAGGCTACAACCTGAGGTAAGCTCCAACTCCCCAATTCTCTGGCTACAACCAAAATAAGTCTACAACCCCCTATGTTCTTTGGCTACAATCGGAAGGTGGCTAAAACCACCTGTCCTTGCCCCGTCCAACCGCCCTAAAATATAAGTAGAATGATGGAACCACTATCACACTATCACTGTGAGATATATTGTTGTAAACCTGTACCAAACAACCTGTAACAACCTATACCAAACAACATGTAATCAACCTGTACCATAAACAAGTGCATCAACCATGCACCAAACTGTACCTCAACCTATACCATCAATGAGTGCATCAACCATGCACCAAATATGTACCAATCATGCATCAAATAAAAATAAAATATGACTCATCAATATGTACCAACATCATCAACTATACACCTCATATATGTGCCAACTCATCAACTACTTGTCTCAACCATGTACCTCAACCAAAATCCCTCATCAATTTCATCATCCAAATATGATTTGTAACTCTGCAATAGACCTAGTGTATATGATCACGTACCTGCAAAACTTCCTTAACTTTAAAAACAAGAGACTAGCATTTTCATCAAACTTTACTTTAGTCTCAGATGACTAATTTTGGATTAGTCAACAACCCTAACTTGAAATAATCATAACTATGTACCTGTTGTTAGTGTTTGTAAGTCATGTCAGTCACCAATGATCAAATTTACTCTTTCAAGTTGTTGATAGGGTCTTAGGTAAAATTTGTATGGTTTCAATAGGTTTTCAAATACAAATTTGGTCACTGGTTAGTGTGTCTAGGTATATTACTAATCCCTTCATTTCATGGTCAAATCATACAACAAAGTTTAAAGGTCCAAATCGTTAGTTTTATAGTCCATCAAATGTCATCATTAGGTCAAGTCATCAAAAGTCATGTAGGGAGTCGTGTCATCACCATAGTCATTATTAGGGGAGTAGTAATTAGGGAAAGTGCTAAAAAAATATTTCAAAAGTACAGTTGATTCTCTATGAAGATGTAACTAAGCCTTCTAAAGTTCAAAGCTGCAGTACACTAGTTATCGAATCATTTTGTAAAGAAGACCAAGTGGTGTCATATCACCACCCAAGCTAAAACCGACCTCCAGCCTATAAAAAGACCATCAAATCACTCTAGTCATTCATTTAATTTTCATGAAGCATATCTCCACCATCATAGTGCACTCCAGCCACTAAAACATTGAAACATCACTTCTAAATCAGCCATTCACCTCCTCGCTACGTTTCTGGCGGCCCTCGCTGCACTTCTGGCAGAAGTGCTACGCTTTTAAAAAGGAAGAAAAATTATTCATTGCAGATGTTTTCTTCATCGGGCTACAAGTCCAACACATCATTAGCAAGTAAGTTGGCTACATTCACACCTCCTTTACCCTTCCTTTGCTTCAATTTTTTCATATAGCTCAGTGAATCACCCTCTCCTAGGGGTTTTCTTCATTTTTGGTCTCCTAGTAATGTTGTTTCATTTCATGTGGTAAAATCCCTGCATCATATGCTCAAGCACCCTCACCTACACTCCATCTACCTCCCCTAAATTTTCCCATGCCCATTCCCCTTATTTACTTCACTTTCCTACAAACCCTAGCCTATTGCTACATATTTGACACTTTCCTTGGCTAGGACTATGTTTCCAACTTTTTTACTCTTTCCCCCTCACCCATTTCCCAAATTTCCATTTCCCTACACTCCCTAACACCAATCCCTACTCCCCAAAATTTCCCCAAGAATTTAGACAACACTTAACCCCTTCATTTTCCTCCATCTACAAGATTATCCCTTATTCCCTATTTTTACACTAATACCATATCCCTTCCTTTTTCAACTGAAAATATAGGTTTTTACATCATGGAAACTGAAAGCAGTGATACTAAGAAGAAAAGGTACAATAAGGGTGGGCAAGTGTCCAAGTATGAGGCAATACAGATCAGAGAAATCATGGCCTCACCTTTCATTAATAAATCATTTGAAGATGTTGGCTACCTAGGGTTTTGTGAAATAATTCAAGTGGTGGGCTTCCATGCTAAATTGATCAGTCTCTTTGCCACCAATTTCAAGAAGGATAAGAGCACAATTGCAAGGGTAGACTTCATTGTTTCAACAAATGTCATTGTCATAGCTACAGGTATTCCCAACCATGGATAAATCTATCTTAAAGGGATGGATTTGGACATTAAAAACTACAAGATCTTCCTGAAACCACACTATAAAAATGCTCCTACTCATATCTTTCATTTTAGATAGTTGCTAGATAGATATGCCCCATTGATGAAGATGATCATGAAATACTTTACTTGTGAAGGGAGATTTTCAAGAATGTACCAATATCACATAAGGATGTTGGTGCATTTCACTGCCATCAAGCCACTTGACTTTCCTCATTACTTATTCAGGACCCTAGTCAAAATGACAGAGAAGGCACAGAGCAAAGGGAAATATAATCAAACAAACTTGTTTCATCATGGTTTGGTAAAGTTCATGGTCCTCCAAAGGCTTTCAGAAATCAACAAGCATTGGGAGGTATTCATCTAGTCAGCTTCTTTTTTGCCTGCTACTAGTCAACCCAGTAGTCAAAACACTCCATCAACACCACCAAGGCCACAGGAGGTTGGCTCATCTAGCAAGTTGTCAATTAGAAAAACACCTATGGCAGAGATTACACACACCTACAAGAAGGGGAAAAGATTGGTTTTTTCCCCTGAGAGCACTAAAAAGATGTCTACATCCAGAATTTTGACTAGGGAACAAACTAGATCATTTCCTAAGGATACTACAATTGAGAAAGTTCAAGGATAATTGGATCAGTCACCTAGGCATGCAACTGAGTCACCATTGCAGCAATTTGAGGAGGAGATGCCTCATGATCAAGAGATGTTTGGCCATAGAAACAAATCAAATGAAGAAATTATCAAGGAGTAGCAAGCACAAATAAAAGAGCTAAAGGATGATATTGCAAAGGAAAATCACATGGTGGAATTACTAAAACAAGAGAACAGTCTTTTGAAGTTGAGTGTGATGCAGTAAAGTACCTCATCTGGTCATCCATCATCCAGCAAGGAAAAAGACAAAGGTAAAACATTGATTGGTTTAGAAGAGCAGGTAGAAGACAAGGAGTATTGGCTTGGGAGCGTAAACGAATACTTGGATAAGATATTTAAGAGGGCCAATAGAGACACTAAGCTGCAAAAACACATCGCAAGACATCATTTCACCATGAACCTGATTTGCAAAATTAGGGTCAAAAACATGAAAAAGAGGCTAAGGAAAACCCTAAAAAGGATAAAGAGGAGAGATATCCTTGATATCTTTGTTGATGCATCATTTATTGTGTAAACCCATCACACAAGGAGTCCCAAAAACAAATTTTAAGTAATTTTGAGAATTTTTGGCAAATTTTGAAGTTTTTGGTATTTTGACAATTTGTTGATGTACATAAGTGCAGCGTGGCCACGTTGCTCATTTTCTCAGAGCATAAAAATCATGAAAAAATTTCATGTTTGTATACCCCTTGACCTTTACATCACATATATGCACTTTATTTTCCAGGTCAACTTATAGTTTTGAAGGAAAAGTAAAAAAAACTAGTCAAATTTCATGTCTCTACCACCTGTTTGGATCCCTCGCTGTGCTTATGGAGTCATCTTGGGAGATTGCGTTTTTGGAAGCCATGGAGATGGTTTTTTTCAAGTTTCAAGATTCAAAGGTCTTCTACACATCTAGAGATATCTCCTCCAACCATTATTTCAGCAAAAATATGCATAAGAGCTACACAAAGGGATCTTCCCAGACCACGCTACGCTTTTGTCCTGCACGATATGCTTCTGCAAGACCATGTTTCACTTCTACGAAAAAGGAATGATTTCGAGTTTTGTGAGTCAAAGTCAAATTTTCATGATGTAATTAGTTAAATAGGGATTGTACATGATGTAATTAATTGTAAATACGTTTGTAAAGGTCGAATCCATGTAGATCCATGCTCAAAAAGTCAAATGAATAAGTTTGAGCTAAAATTGGGAGTTTGTTCTAACTTCTGTAGTTTTAGGTTTTGGTTAGAGATATTGTTGTAAATTGTTCCTAGCATGATGGATTCAACCCTTGAGAGGGAAAAAGGTGGTTTCTCATCTATATGTAGATTGATTGATTCAAACTCAAGGGTTGGACATCAGAGAGTAGAAGGCTTGAAGCTGGTGTACCATTTTTATAGTAATAAAAAGCAAAGTTGTAGCTATTATTTAGGAATTCCTGTGGTATGTGCATTGGCAATTTTTTTTATATGTTTTATCAATAAATGTAATACATATTTCTTCATTTTACCATTAGAATTGCTTTCTTTTGAATATCTCTAAAGTCTTTAAGCATAATTCATAATTATATGCTCTGTTTTTTAACAGATTTTCATGCATGTGTTTCTTTTTTCTATCAAAACGAATTCACATAACTTGTGCTCATTTTGATCTTATGATAGTTCAAACCTATACCATCAACAACAAAACCCAAAGTTTCATTGATAAATACCTATCTTGCTCCTATATATCCCTACAACTCATCAATTGAAGTCCAGACCTAGCTCCTTGATTTCACCATCCTGTCCAACAAACTCTAAAAACTCAAACACTAGTGACCTAAATACCTAGACTAACATCTTTTTCCCTCTCCAGCCACCTTATTGGTTGGGAGATAACAAAGAGAGACCTCTTTTACCTGGTAGGTCTAGCTACCATGTCCAAATTTGGTCTGAGGTTACCTCCTTCGGTTTCCTTTCTCAGCCTTTGGACACTGTGGAGTATAACATTTTTGGCGTTGTTGCCAAGGATGAAAGATAACATATTCCATGGGATCTCATGACAAATTCATTGAAATATAGGCCTCTAGGTGACATGACTTAGTTTTCAAGAAGGCTAACTCAAATTCACAGAGCCAAAGTGAAGTTTTCAAAACTGGATCCTAAAAGATTTACAAGATCAAACCTTAATCCTAATCCACCATCTCTAGTTGAAGACCCTGAGAGGATCATGAAGAAACAAAGATAAAAAATCCAACAAGTTGAATCAAGTTCACCTTCATTGGTAAGATCTATTTCACTTTCTGTTGACTTGACTGGTCTACAAGATTTGCCTTTTGACATCAAGTTTGAGCTTTCATTGTTCAAAACTAAATCTGAAACTTCACTTTCAGAAATAGTATATGATCCTGTAAAAATTGAATTGATTCCACCATTTTTAGAGTCTGCATCTGAAACTGATAGGAAGGTTTGGTCTTGTTATCACATAGTTTGTAGCTAGGTCAAATGGCTAGAAGATAGAGGCCAAACTGGCATAACGGGAACCTACCCCACCCAATGTCACCACAATGGGGGGGTTCTTTCTATTCAGGGAGGTTAGCCCAGGGGAGACGTCCCCGGTAACCTGGGGTTTGAAGAGGCAAAGGTATAAAGATCAAAGTAAAATTCCCTCCTCACAGGTTACCACCAAGATCAGATAGTCTAGATAAACATCCAATAAAGAAGTGTAGGCCCAAATGAGAACACCTACCCAAAACAAGACAATAGCAAAACAATATACGTAGGCTATGATTCAATGGGTTAGTACTTCATATAACTATCTGATCTCAATAGATTAGCAATTATAACAATAGATATCAATGAAATCAGTGTTTATCAATATAGTAGTGGAAAATATCAATTCATCAATAAATATTGAGATGATGTAGCCAACAATGTATTTAATCAATCCCTTACTCAAAAAATGCTTTAAAACACCATCTAATTGTTTATCAATAGAAAGTGTTGCGTCAAGATGGAATAACCAAGTGTGACGTCAACTTATTAGGGTTAGTAATTAGTTAGGGTTTCAAATTATAAAAGTTTTAAGAGTTGTTTGAGCACTATCACTTCAACATTGGGGCCCTAAGATCAGTACCTAAGGGTAGATGGAGTCAATTTAAGAGAGGGCACAAAGGTTGAAGGGAATAGGCTAAGGACTAGAGGGAAGGGTTCTGAAGTGTTGTAATGGCAGGGCCCCATAATCAAAACCCTAGGGGAAATAGGCTCACTCCGGTGTTGCTTAAGCAAGGCATCATGCTCTTTCCTCCTCCCTTAGGTCAAACTTGGAAAAACGTCTAGCATAAAAGACAAGTCAAGACAAGAGAGTGAGGTGAGGGAGAGTGTTGCAAAGGCAAGTCCCTATCACCAAACCCTAGAAGCAGGATGGCACTAGGTGTAGTTAACTTAGGCCTAGGACGTCTCCTCCTTCTTGACTCTTAAAAGGAACGACTAGCACAAGGGAAGAAACAATAAGAGTGTAGTAATGGCTAGGATCTTCCTTCCTTCTTCAATGGCTGAATATTTCTCTTTTAGGGGACATGAAACAAGGACCTACTTGTGTGCTTGTCACCTAGGGTTTTAAATCAACAAAGTTTATAAATAAATGCAAG
>SNQJ01S0041915.1:36620-48875 GCA_010110895.2 Picea sitchensis
CCTAAGGGTAGATGGAGTCAATTTAAGAGAGGGCAAAAAGGTTGAAGGGAATAGGCTAAGGACTAGAGGGAAGGGTTTCAAAGTGTTGCAATGGCAGGGCCCCATAATCAAAACACTAGGGGAAAGAGGCTCACTCTGGTGTTTCTTAAGCAAGGCCTCATGCTCTTTCCTCCTTCCTTAGGTCAAACTTGGCAAAATGGCTAGCATAAAAGACAAGTCAAGACAAGAGAGTGAGGTGAGGGAGAGTGTTGCAAAGGCAAGGCCCTATCACCAAACCCTAGAAGTAGGACAACCCTAGGTGTAGTTAACTTAGGCCTAGGACGTCTCCTCCTTCTTGACTCTTAAAAGGCACGACTAGCACAAGGGAAGAAGCAATAAGAGTGTAGCAATGGCTAGGCTCTTCCTTCCTTCTTCAATGGCTAAATATTTCTCTTTTAGGGGACATGAAACAAGGACCTACTTGTGTGCTTGTCACCTAAGGTTTTAAATCAACAAATTTTATAAATAAATGCAAGAATATAAGCCTACAACCATTCAATTAAAAAGTTTTACAGAAAAAACACTTACATATCATGAAGAAATAGCATTGCAAACCCTAGTTGTAAACCTTCCTTCAAGAGAAACGCCAAAAATGCCAAGAAAATCCTTCCTTCAACAAGTGCGCCTCACTTAAAAGATGAGATACCCCAACAAGGGTGCAAAAAATTAGATCTCACAAGAGAGTGAGCTTTGTGTTCTGTCAAAATGAGGGAAAAACTCCTCAATATATACTGTATCATGACCTTTAATTAAATTTAGGTCATTAAAAATAGCCGACAAGGCTACAAACCAGAATTATACTGTTTTTACATTAAATTGTCAAATCAAGACCCTAACTGAGCATAAGAAAGACGTCAATACCTACTGAGGAAGACATTATCCCCTTTTTAGGGCAAATGCAGCACAAAATGACAAAATGTTGGCCCTCTTTGGGCCTCCCAACGATGCCACACGTGCCAGTTGCCCTGTCCAACTGTCACATGCTCAAGGTGATGTCAATGGATCCTAGGTGACGTCATGGGCCATCAAAGGGAAACGTTCCACTGGAAGTGGGTCAACCCCCCTAGGCTGGGCTCAACCAAAGTGTCCCTGATGGAATGTCCTTCTTCTTCTCAGGTGCAAAAGATCAATCAAGCACTGTCTTGTCTCTACCCCTGATGGGGTCTCAACAACCATCTGATGGGCTCTTCAGCCCCATGGAGGTCCTAATTAATCATCTCCCCATGTGTATCGGTCCACATGGTACCTGTCCATCGGGCATGGTCCTGCACATCAAAAACTTCGCCCTCCATGGGCTCATTAGTCATCGGGTTCATAGCAATGTTAATCACGTCTCATCATTAGTATTATCAGACATATGCATAAAAACCCTTATATATCATCCAATAGCTCAAAGATATTACAAAGACCTACAATACAAGGCTGAAGAAAAAGACAAAACACCCTATTGGGCTAGTATCCATAAGAAAAGGAAAGTCTCCAAGGGGTATCATCCAAGACATGTAGAACGAGGTGATATGGATAAGGGATGTCTAAACATACAAGTAGAGTGAAAGACAGGGATGCATGATATTACCTGTGGGTGCCTTTRTAAAAGGCGAGCTGTACTCGTCATGGATGCAATTTTTTCCAAGCCCTTTCTTGCCTTTATTCTTTCTTTTCTTTATTTTCTTTTTCTTTTTTTATTTCAAGGACTAACTAGAGGACACTGCCTTGGCGTGGTGACCAAAGTTGACAGTGTTACCCACAAGCACTTTCACAGAGATGATAAGGTTGGCTCGTGATGAGACCCCCTTTCCCTTGGCCATGCAACCAAAGGTCACTGCCCTGGCGTGGTAAACAGATAGTGGCAATGTCATGCTGTTAGGTATCCATGAACATAATAGGTTGGCTCGTGATGACACCCCCTATCCTCTTGGCTAGGTCTTGTTTTTGTTATTTTTCTTCGGGTCCCTCTTGTTTCTTGTTGAGAGGCTGTTTATTGCCTTCTCGGGGATCCCTGAGCGAGGCATCTCGAGGTTTTATTTTTATGGCTTTTATCTTTTACCAACTGCTTTTACCTTCTGGGCCTTTAGCCCCTTCTTCCCATGAGATAAGGTGCAATCCTACAAATAGATCATCCTAATGCACGAACTAGGGGAATGGGACAGATGAGCGGGAGATAAGATGAAAAAATGATGATATGATGGGAGTGGACGATAGCTCTTCATAAATCCCCCCAGTGGCAAACCAAAACCTATGGGTACAGGCTTGCTAGGACACCCTGTCAATCCCCTCAACAATGGTCAAGTGGGTCAATATAAGATCCAAGTAGTTGTTAGAAATAAAAGGAGTAAGATGCATATATCTAAAGGTTATAGTGATCAAAAGTGACACATACCATGATACCTGGACCAATTACCTCATGGAGCAAGAGCATTCTCCGATACAAGACCAGGCCGATTATGATGGATGTTGCTGCTGCTGACAAGACAAATTTGATGAAAGAAGAGAAGGATGGGCCCTCCAGGGCCATGCTCAGGTCAATCCTGCTCTTGGTACTCCATGTCTAGGACCTGTGGGCCTCGAGACATGATCTCCTAGTTAGCCCATGAAATCAGGGATAATAGGTCCCATTTTCACAAGCTTCAAAAATTGGCCAATACCTTACAATACACTTCTGAGAAAGCCTATATTCAGTGTCAGCAAGAAAGCTTGTTTACTGCTACATCCTTAGCTTCACTATCTCATTTAGTTGCTGCAACATCTTCCACTCCTTATTCATCACTTCCTCCAAAAATGCCTCCTCAAACAACACATCTTATTGTTACTCCTGCACAGCCTTTCGTAGCATTCATGGCGAGATTTGGGCCTTTAATATTACCTTCCCATCTCACTGCTTTACCTCAAGGGTATGGTCAAAGTCTCCCTCTGTTTTATGGGACAACAAAGGTTACATCCCTACAACATATGCTGAAGGTCACTGATTTCATCGATCTTGAAGAGATTGACAATGATGATGCAAAGATGAGGGTAATTGCTGAAAGTTTTTCAGGAGATGTGAAGACATGGTTTCATAATCTAGCTCCAAATTCAATTACAAATCCTCAGCAGTTGGCTGATTTTCTTTTTTCCAAATGGGAAGAAAAGAAGAATCCACTTCAGATTCTTGTTGAATATGATGCTTTGAGAAGGAATCTCAATGAGTCTGTGCAAGATTTCACTGCCCGATTCAACAAGATCTATAATTCAATTCCAAATGACATCAAGCCCCCTCCTGGTTTGGCTTTGTTACATTATCCAGATGCTTTCAATTCCGATATGGCTTATCAAATGAGGGAAAGAAGTCCTACAACTCTCGAAGATATGCAGAGAAATGCAGTGAGTGTCGAGGCGAATTTGATGATCAAGAAATCAAAGATGAAAACATAAAGAAGGGTAACAATTAAAGACGATCCATCTACTTCTTTAGATGGCAAGCTATACTCTTTGATCAGAACTATAGAGAATATGATGGATAGGATGACAGTATCAGACAGGCAAGTAGAAAATCAGATCCAGAATCCTAATTTCTGAGGACAACAACAGCAACAACCTCAACTCAGAATCAAGCAAAGAGAGCAGAGAGGTCAGGATCAGCAAGCACAACAGCAAATTAGAACACCACTTCAGCAAAACTATGCTCAGGAAGTTGAGGAAGAAGGATATATTCTTGAGGATAATCATCTTTTCGATAATGATGGGCAACCTATTTTCTTAACCGAAGATGAAGAATACACTCAAGAATTTGAGGCTGATCAATCTGATGATTAGAAATTTGTTCCTTCAAATGATGATATGATAGCAACAGAGATGGAAGATTATCAGAGAGGTTTCCAAAATTCCCTTAGCTCTATGCAAAGGAAATATACTTTTAGGAACAGAAACATTCCTGTCACTTCAAATCAGAAGAGGCCAACTTCTCCAAAGGATACTCAGCCCCAAAAACTGACCTCTACAAATCAGAAAAAAGACAAGGAGCCTGCTACTACTAACCAGAATAACAGTCTGAAAGGAAGGATGTAACTTCCAAAGAGGTAGAAAAATATCCCAGTCTGTTTAGTTTAGAGAATGAAATTTCCAAGTTGAAAGTTTCCATTCCTTTAACCGAACTTGTAAAGAATGATCAGTATAAGTTTCATGTAGCTAAGATGGTCAAAGTATACCAAACATATGATATGGTCAATGTTAGCGATGATCACCCTGAGTTGTTGTTTGTCCCATCCATAGATGGAAACTAACCTGATAATGAAGTCCCACCATTCTACCTCAGTCTTAGAGTCCATGATTTCATCCTTCACAATGCCATGTTATACTCTGGAGCACCTCACAATATCATGCGGAAATCCATAAAGGATAAGTTAGGATTAGACATTACTCGCTCATATCATGACCTCTATTCCTTTGATTCGGGTAGAGTGAGGTGTCTCGGTCTCATGAAAGACTTGGTAATGTATCTTAATCAGATTCCCCAAAAGCATGTCTTGATTGATGTGGTTGTGGCTGATATTCCTCCAAGGTACGGGATGTTTCTCTCGCGATCATGGGGAGCAAAGATGAAAGGCACTTTGCAGCTCGATTTCTCTTATGCTACTATACTGGCGTTTGGTCAGTTCAGAAAATTGTACCGGGAAACAAAGATGAAGTATATGATTAGCAGCAAAGAGAAACCAAATAATCACCCTATACACTCTGTACATACCGACTTCGAGTCTTTTATTTTGTTTAATGATAATAGTCCAGTTGATATAAATAGTCAGCTAGTAGAGAATGAGGAAATTTAAGAAATTTCAAGTAGTATTGGAGAAGTTTTCAATGCAGAAAAGACAGAACAGAAAGTGAATGATTTGCAGCCAATAGAATCAGTGAAAGAAACAGAGCATGCTGAGACAGCGGATCAACAAACAGAAAATAAATATCAGCCATCCGAATTTAAGCTTCAGGATGAAGAAAAGAGTCTTTGGATTATGGATTTTGATGGAGCAGTGGGAAAGGAAGGAAATGGAATAGGAATTTGGATTCATATCCTAATGAATCAATCATGCAAGACTCCTCCTAATGTCAGGTGTTGTTCATACAAACTTGATTTTAATTGTTCAAATAATGAAGCCGAATACGAAGCTTTGATTGTCGGGCTTAAGATGCTTAAGAGTTAGGGGCTCAAAAAATTTCAGTTTATGGCGACTCCGAGTTGATTATCAAACAGGTAAAAGGGGAATACCAGGCCAAAAATTCAAGGATGCGAGCATATCGCAATGTTGTCTTAGATATTCTCAAAACGTTTTCTGAATATACTTTATCCGTGATTCCTAGAAACCAGAATTGTATTGCTGATTCTCTTTCTACTGTAACAAGCATGTTTAGAATTCTGATACATCCCAGCAGGAAATATGAAATTAATGTTAACCATCGTCTCATTGTTCCAGATAATCTTCGGCATTGGCAAGTGTTTCAAGATGACAAGCAAATTAACAATTTTCTGCAAATGGAGGAAGAGTTTGCCACTTCTCATATTCATGATGTATTTGATGATCAAGGAATTAATGCTACAAAATTAGAGGTGTTACAACTGAAAGACAATTCCATTCCAAGAGGTCTTCTACCTTTGGAAGAGCTCTTTGATCAATATGATGTCGCGAAGAAACCGACAATGGTCCCTACTGAAGCAGGAGTTGAAGATATCAACATTGGCACGACAGAGAAGCCAAAGATGGTGAAGTTTTCAAAATCCTTAACTCTGGAAATGAAAGGTAAATACACATCACTATTGGCTGAGTTTTCAGATGTGTTTGCATGGGCTTATTCAGATTTGAAGGTTTATGATAAAAGTATATTCAACGCACTATTCCTATTAAGCCCGATCAGAAGCCTTTCCACCAAAATCTTAGGAGGATCAATCCGAGATTGTTTCCATCAATTGAGAAAGAGGTAAACATGTTGTATAAGGCTAGTATCATTATTCCTCCTCTTTTCTAATTGGATGTCAAATCTGGTTCCAGTCAGAAAAAAGACAGGTGAGATTTGTTTATGTATTGATTTCCAGAATTTGAACAAATTGTCCTTGAAGGACAATTATCCTCTCCCTAAGATGGACCACGTCTTACAGAGGGTAGTTGGTGCCTCTAGAATGTCATTGCTTGATGGGTACTCACGGCACAATCAGATTTTAATGCATCCAAATGATCGTGAGAAGACATATTTTATGACACCGTGGGGTACCTTTATGTATGCCAAGATGCCTTTTGGGCTGAAAATTGCAGTAGCCACATTTCAGCGAGCGATGGATATCACTTTTGCAAATGAAAAGGATGTATTTTTGGTTATTTACCTTGATGATTTAATTGTTTTATCTCAAACAAATGAAGATCACTTGCATCATTTGAGGATTGTTTTTCAAAGGTGCAGGAAATTAGGTATTTCGCTAAATCCCAAAAAGAGTTTGTTTGCCATGAAAGAAGGTAAGTTACTTGGGCATATCATATCAAAGGATGGAATTTGTATAGATCCCTCAAGGATTGAAGAAATTCAACACTTGGATTTTCCGAGAAATAAGAAAGAAATCCAGTCCTTTAATGGTAAGATTAACTTTTTGAGGAGGTTCATTCCTAACCTCGGGGAGAATTTATGGGAGATAACTAATATGTTAAAGAAGGATAGTGAGGTAAAGTGGTCTGAAAATGCTAAGAAATATTTCAATTCAGTCAAGTTGTCTTTGTCTTGTGCACCAATTTTGATCAGCCTTGATTATATTATGGATTTCATTATTTTTTCATTTGCTTCTGAGCACGCATTGGTTGGTGTCCTAATGCAGAAGAAGGACCTAAAAACAGAACAACCAATTGCATATTTCAGTAGAACCATAAGGGATGAATCACTAAAATATAACATCATGGAGAAACAAGCCCTGGCACTTGTGAAAGCTTTGAAGGATTTATGGGTGTACATTCTTCACTCACATATTGTTGCTTATGTTCCAAATGTAGCATTCAAAGATGTTTTGACGCAACCTGACCCTGAAGGTAGGCACGAAAAATGGATTGCTGCAATGTTAGAATATGACCTCGAAATTAAGACAACGAAGCTGATCAAGGGACAAGGTTTGGCGAAGCTTATGAAGGAGTCCAATTTGCATGCTTTGGACATCAATATCATCGTCGCAGTTTTCAATGAAGAAGTGGCTGATTCGACACCTCAGGTATCACATATTTTCACTTCATCTCCTTGGTATTCAGACATTGTCTATGTACTTCAACATTTGAATCCTCCGTCGGAGGTATCAAAGAGTAAGAGTAGATCATTAAAGTTGAAATCTATGAAATACGGTATTCTTAATGATGCATTATTTTGGAAATATCCGGGAGGAGTCTTGTTGAATTGTTTAGTTGAAAGCGAGGCAAAGGAGGTAATGAATGATTTTCACAAGGAACATTGTGGTGGTCATCTCTTTTGGAAGACCATAGCAAACAAAATATTGAGGGCTGGATTTTATTGGCCGAGTTTATTTTCAGATGTTTACAAAACTATCATGACTTGCCATGAATGTCAGATTTTTCATGGAAAGAGCAAGTTGCTACCGCTGCCTTTGCAACCCATTTCAGTTCAAGCACCCTTTCAGACATGGGGTCTTGATTTTATCGATGAGATTCACCCTTCATCTTCAGCTCAACATAAGTGGATCTTGACAACAACTGATTATTTCACGAAATGGATCGAGGCTATCCCCACCAGGAAGGATACGAATGCGGTAATCATTCAGTTTATTGAGTCTAATCTTTTATCATGATTTGGTTGTCCATAGAAAATAATCACAAATAATGCAACTTCTTTTAAATCCAAAAAAGATGATCGATTTTTGTGATTAGTATCATATTAGGCTTGGGCAATCAACAACATACTACCTGCAAGGTAATGGGCTGGTTGAAGCTTCCAATAAATTATTGGTAAACATCATCAAAAAGTTGTTGGAAGAAAATAAGAAGAATTGGCACAAGAATTTGATCAATGCTCTATGGGTGGATAGAGTAAGAACTAAGAAATCCATAGGTATGTCACCTTTTCAGTTGGTATATGGAATGGATACTATTTTTCCGACTTCTCTTGTTGTCCCAGTCATGAAAATTTTGCAAGAAGTAGACAGTGAACCAAATGATATTCAACAGAGAATCAATTAGATGATTGATTTGCAACAATCATGTGAGGAAGTATTTCAAAATACTACAAATATTCAAGAGAAGATCAAAAAGACATATGACAGAAAAAAAAGGTAGATGATTTCAATGTGGGAGATATATTTCTCCGATGGGATGCCTGGAACGATGAGAAAGGAAAGCATGGTAAGTTTGAAAACCAGTGGAAAGGACCATACATAATTTTGGCTTTCAGAGGGAAGAATGCCTTTGTATTGGAAGAACTTGATGGAATGGATTTTTCAGGAGGACCAATTAATGGTAGGCTTCTCAAGCACTACATCACCTGATTTTTCAGTAATTTCTCATTTTCATTGTGCATACCAGTTTATTTTTCTGCCAAGTGTGAAGGAGTTTTCATGGAAACTTGAAGCCCGAGGTGAAGGCCATAAGGTTTCTTTTATCAGTTGTTGTTTCAAAACGTTTGTCAATTCATTTGAGTTTGTTAAGTCATTTAAATTTCTCGAGTTATTTCAGTTTCAATTCTTTCTTTTATTTTTTATTCCATGCCCAATGGATGAGGCTACCTGGTCTATGGTTTTCTTGACACCCCCTAAAGGAGCTTCCATCCTCAGTTGGATTCCATGTTAGTGTATGTCAGTCTTTTCAGTCACCAGTGATCAAATTTACTCTTTCAAGTTGTTGATAGGGTCTTAGGTCATTTTTTTATGGTTTCAATAGGTTTTCAAATAAAACTTTGGTCACTAGTTAGTGTGTCTAGGTATATTACTACTACCTTCATTTCATGTTCAAATCATACAACAAAGTCTAAAGGTCCAAATTGTCAGTTTTATAGTCCATCAAATGTCATCATTAGGTCAAGTCATCAAAAGTCAAGTAGGGAGTCATGTCATCACCATAGTCATTATTAGGGGAGTAGTAATTAGGAAAAGTGCTAAAAAATGATTTCAAAAGTACAGTTGATTCTCTATGAAGATGTAACTAATCCTTCTAAAGTTCAAAGATGCAGTACACTAGTTATCAAATCATTTTGTAAAGAAGACCAAGTGGTGTCATATCACCACCCAAGCTAAAATTGACCTCTAGGCTATAAAAAAACCATCAAATCACTCTAGTCATTCATTTAATTTTCATGAAGCATCTCTCCACCATCAGAGTGCACTCCAGACACTAAAACATTGAATATTCACTTCTAAATCAACCATTCCCCTCCTCGTTGCGTTTCTGGAAGCCCTCGTTGCGCTTCTAAAAAGGAAGAAAAATGATTCATTGCAAATGTTTTCTTCATCATGTTACATGTCTAACACATCATTATCAAGTAAGTGGGATACATTCACACCTCCTTTACGCTTCCTTTGCTTCAATTTTTTCATATAGATCAGTGAATCACCCTCTCCTAGGGTTTTGTTGTGCTTTTGGTCTCCTAGTCATGTTGTTTCATTTGTTGTGGTAAAATCCCTGCATCCTATGCTCAAACACCCTCACCTACACTCCATCTACCTCCCCTAACTTTTCCCATGCCTGTTCCCCTTATTTCCTTCACTTTCCTACAAACCCTAGCCTATTGCTACATATTTGACACTTTCCTTGGCTAGGACTGTGTTTCCAAATTTTTTACCCTTTTCCCCTCACCCATTTCCCAAATTTCCAACTCCCTACACTCTCTAACACCAATCCCTACTCCCCAAAATTTCCCCAAGAATTTAGACAACCCTTAACCCCTTCATTTCCCTCCATCTACAAGACTGTCCCTTATCCCTTGTTTTCACAGTCATACCATATCCCTTCCTTTTCCCACTGAAAAGATAGGGTTTTACATCATGAAACTTGAAAGCAGTATACTAAGAAGAAAAGGTACAATAAGGGTGGGAAAGTGTCCAAGTATGAGACAATACATATCAGAGAAATCATGGCCTCACCTTTCATTAAGAAATCATTTGAAGATGTTGGTTGCCTAGGGTTTTGTGAAAGAATTCAAGAGGTGGGTTGCCATGCTAAATTGACCAGTCTCTTTGCCACCAATTTCAAGAAGGATAAGACCACAATTGCAAGGGTATACTTCAATGTTTCAACATATTCCATTGCCATAGCTACAGGTATTCCCAACCATGGAGAAATCTAGTTTAAAGGGATGGATTTGGACATTAAAAACTACAAGATCTTCCTGAAATCACACTATAAAAATGCTCCTACTCATATCTTTCCTTTCAGATAGTTTCTATATAGATATGCCCCATTGATGAAGATGATCATGAAATACTTTACTTGTGAAGTGATATTTTCAATAATGTACGAGTATCACATAAGGTTGTTGATGCATTTCACTACCATCAAGCCACTTAACTTGCATCATTACTTATTCAGGAGCATGGTCAAAATGGCGGAGAAGGTACATAACAAAGGGAAAGATCATCAAACAAACTTGTTTCATAATGGTTTGGTAAAGGTCATGGTCCTCCAAAGGCTTTCAGAAATCAACATGCCTTAGGAGGTATTCATCTAGTCAGCTTCTTTTCTACCTACTAGTAGTCAACCCAGTAGTCAAAGAACTCCATCAGCACCACCAAGGCCATAGGAGGTTGGCTCATCTAGCAGGTTGTCAATTAGACAAGCACTTATGGAAAATATCACACAGACCTACAATAAAGGGAAAATGTTTGGTTTTACCCCTGAGAGCACTAAAAATATGTCTACATCCAGAGTTTTGACCATGCCACAAACTAGATCACTTCCTAAGGATACTACAATTGAGAAAGTTCAGGGAGAATTGGAGCAATCACGTAGGAATGCATTTGACTCACCATTGCAACAATTTTAGGAGGAGATGCCTCATGAGCAAGAGATGTTTGACCATAGAGGAAAATCATCAAGGTGTATCAACATCATAAACTATACACCTAAACTATGTATCATCAAGGTGTACCAACATCATCAACTATACACCTCATGTATGTGCCAACTCATCAACTACTTGTCTCAACCATGTACCCAACATGTACCTCAACCAAAATCCCTCATCAATTTCATCATCCAAATCTGATTTGTAACTCTGTAATAGACCCGGTGTATATGATCACATACATGCATACCTTCCTTAACTTTAACGAAAAGGCACTAGAATTTTCATCAAACTTTACTTTAGTCTCACATGACTAATTTTGGATTAGTCAACAACCCTAACTTGAAATAATACTAACTATGTACCTGTAATGAATAAAGATATGAAAATATTACACAATTTTCTTAAATGTATTTTATGCAATTCCTCCAAGTTTCACTACTTGGAACCTCTCAAAAAAAGAGTTATAGAAAAAATGGCATACCTTATTGAATTTTGGTTTATTCTAGAAAGTGAACTTGTAGAGCGTTTCCCGCATGGAATGTTTCTTGAGTGGATCTGAAAATGGTACAAAGAATATTGCAGACTATACTCTAACCAATACATTTGTTCTTACTGAATTTGGATATGTTATGAAGAAGTTATGACGTTTTTACTTGAAACACATGTTTTAGACTAGTTTTAGGACTAGCCACAAACCCTATTTTCCACGGAGTGTAACTCCAAAAATAAAACGACCCACATGTTGAAATTTTTATCATAGATACTTGGATATGTTTCCTCAACAACCTCCAAATTTCACGGTCTGAATCATTCTAGAAAAAACGTTATTGTGAAAATGGTGAGATGACATGTAAATAACATACCTTAGAAAACATCATCAAAAGAATTTATCCTCCCGTGAATTCAGGCCTTCTTTACTTCATCTTCCCTCTGAAATTCGCCTTAGATATCATTTGGTTACCTCAGTCACTTGTATATATTCAATATTCTCAAGTGTAATTAAAATGAGAGACCCTTTCCTCTTATTTATACTTTTATGTAGCTTCCTCAAGGGGTTACCTTCTAAACATCTTAAACCACTTTCCTTATTTTAGGGCTAACCCACTTCTAACCACTTGTCCACTTAGTAATTTCTCCATTAACTTTATTATTTAAATAATTTATTTTGTATCCACTTTGACTTATAGTACACTCATCACTTCACTTTAT
>SNQJ01S0041915.1:73718-88820 GCA_010110895.2 Picea sitchensis
GTGGGAGCGGACGATGGCTCTGCAAACCCCCCTTGGTGGCTAACCAAGACCCATGAATACTGGCTTGCTAAGTTGCCCCATCAATCACCCCAACAATGGTCAAGAGGATTAGTGTAAGATCCAAGCAGTCATCCGAAATGAAATGAACCAAATGCATACATAAGAAGGTTATAACGATCAAATATGACACATACCATGATACCTCGGACCAATTACCTCATGGAGCAAGAGTCCTCTCTGATGCAAGTCCAGGCCGGTAGTGATGGAAGTTGGTACTGTTGACATGACAAAGCTGGCTGAGAAGAAGAAAGATGGGCCCTCCAAGGCCATGCTCAAGTCGCTCCTGCTCTCGGTACTCCATGTCTAGGACCATGTGGGCCTCGAGACATGATCTCCTAGTTATCCCTAGATATCGGGGATAACAGGACCAACATTTATATTTGGAAAATTGACCCAATTTCTCAACAAATTTGGAGTAAAGCACTTCATCTACATAATATTAGAAAGAAACAACATATTGTTAAAAAAATATTTTGATAATAGGGATAAATCAACTACTTTTGCAGCTAATAAAAAAGGTTTTATTATGGGATTCTGCTCATGATGATAAATATAAGCATTCTAAGTTTCATAAATTATGGTTGGGTCCTTACATAATTGTCTATGTTGTTGGAAACAACTCTTATTTACTAAAAGACACATATGAGTGATTATTCTCTTATGCGACTAATGGTTCACATCTGAAACACCATGTTGAACATGGCTAATTTGTTTTCATTTGTAGTGTTTCTAGTATATATTTTGTTTTCAATTTGTACAATATTTGTTTTTATTATTTTCATTTTGGTTTTTGTTTTCCCCTTCTTTTATTTTGATTTTTGAGATTTTGGTCAAAAGTTAGATCAATAAAGTTACATTTATGTTTATTGGATTGCAAAATTTTGATTAATTTGTCTTGATAAGAATGACAGAGTACAAACAACAAATATGGATGAATTATCTTTTGTCTGCAACATTACTTGTGTAGTATTTGCGAAACTTGACAGATTTCCTTGTTTAAATTTGATGATCATAGCTTTTCTATATTTTCTACTATCCCATTCTACCCTCCATGAGTGTTTTATTAAAAGCATATCATATTTTTTTTATGAAATTTCTTTTGAACTACCAAAGAGGAAGAAACAATCAACAAGTGTGATTTAAAAATTAAAAAGAAAAACCGGAAATTTTGAGTTTTAATCTATTGAAAATAGACTACCCTATGGAGTCGCCATATGTTAACTCATAAATTCATCACCTACTATTAAAGACTACAAATCATTGCAAAGCTTATATACATTTATTATGAAATAATAAATAGGTGGGGTCCGCTAAGAGAAAACATACTAAGTGACTATTTTCAAGCGTAACATTTCTCTCAGCATGTTTACATATTATCATATCAGTTGTGATGATTCAAAGTAATGGTATACTGATTCAAGTTCTATGATGTTTATCAATACACATGTTTGGGTGATGCAAAATACTTATTTACATTTGAATATGATATATGGAAGTTTTGCAAAAGCATCAGATCATGGTAACTTTGTTCACTTCTCATTGGTATGGCCACAATAATATGGCTCTTATGAAATGAATTTGCAACAGGTTTGTTTATTTAGAGCTAAGTTATCTTGTTGATAATAGGGTTATTCTAAAGGTGGCAAAGAAAGAACTAGAGAGTATCGATTATTAACATGTTCCAAAGGTCATTCATTCATCTTAAAACTTTGTTTTGTATTAATTAGAAGTTCTAAATTTAGTTCAGTGATGATTAATGCTAGTTTTGCAGAGTCAAAAGTATGATGCACTTGTAGTTTGGATTGATCCAGTTCAATTTCCAATTATAGTCTTTTTTTTTTTAGACACTAGTTGACTATGTATGAGTCAAATAACATCTTAAACTTTTAACCCTAATTCTAATCCCAACACTTGCAGAGGTTTGAAAAAATAAACTTGGTTGTAACTCAGATTCTTATCAATAAAATTATTTGTTAATTTCTTATCGTTTTTTAGACTTGTTGTGCATTGAATTTCATATTTAAGTTATCTTGCATTTTGCTTATTCAACTGTTTTATAAATTCATTTTGCAAGAACATTTTCTATTTTAACTTATTTCACATAAAAACAGACAGATCTACATATTAACATCATATCCAAGAACTTATTTCTTGAGGTTGGGATTGAGATTTTTGATAGGCTATAAACTTTGGGTGATAATCTCATCTATCTCACCTAACCTAATGCGATTCAAAAATGCTTGAGTGAAGATGTTGCCATTCATCCCATCAACAAAAAGTATAGACAATCATCTAAAGGGAATTTTTTACTAAGTACATCAACCTCATAAAGCACCAATGCACCAACCATAATATTTGTGATTTTCAAATGAGATTGAAAGTTCCTTTTATATAAAAACTTGAAAATTTATAATCACCCAAAAGTGTTGGAATAAAAATAAATCTTAATTATTCTAATCAAAGTCATTCTTTACCTTCCCTAAGTTATTAAACAATAATAAGCTAAGGATATGGAAACCTTAGTGTTAACCACACTCATTCAACATGTCCAACACATTCAACTCAAGTGGACAATTTCAAAAAGAAATATAACATTGAACATACTTACCATTGATGCTCATTCACACCCAATGATGGCCATTCTCATTCTTTTTCTCACAATGAAAATGTACTAAGATTACTATTGTGACGATATAAAGCACACCATTCTATGCCTTTCCTAATAGTTTAAGGTGTGCCTCTATTAAGATAAATCAAAGGTGGATGTGAAAAAATAATGTTGCATGTTTTTTGCTTCAAAAACAATTTAAGACAAAGGATTTGTTTGATATCAATCAAAGGTTGAACATGAGTAACTTACATAATTAGAAAAATACCTACTTCAAATGGTGACAAGAAAGGAAATAAATCAAATATTATAATGAGCTAACACTTACCTTATAACAAAATTATAAGGGCATGCATTGCTATGTCCAAGCTTCCTTCTATATCATTGTTCGAGTGTCTTAAAAGCACAACCTATCTTGTGGCTTTGTTAAGGAAATCAATAGTGTATACTTCTAAAAAAAAATTTGCATGTTAAATACCTTTTTAGTATGGATATATTCAACATCATTACAATAGAGTTTGTTATTGGATGGTTCCACGTGCATTATAGTAGTTTTCTTTTGTGCTTTATTTTATACTAGGTTTACTATGAGATTGAGATATGTAGCATGGCAAAGTTAACATGCAACATAGACAAGGTGAGAAAAACAAAAATGAATGGAATTTAAGTTATATTTGTGATGATGTCATTTGATTCATAAAATAGATTCAACTCAAGTTGTAAGAGAGAGAGTTGGAAAGGTATATTTTAAGTTTAGTTAAAAATTTATTTGTCAAATTAATTAATAAAATTTCATTTTCCAAATCTTTAAATTACATGAATTAATTAAATCACTTGCATGATCACAAATTTCTTATTAAAACTTTGAATGTAGAGTTTAATTAAAGGCTACTCTTCAAAGGTGACCAAATTCCTTATTCCTTTTCCAAGTCTTTAAATTACCTGAACTAATTAAATCACTTACATAACCACAAATTTCTTATTAAACCTTTGAGTACAGAGATTGATTAAAGGCTACTCCACAAAGGTGACCAAAATTCCTCAGTCAAGAGTTTGAATGAAAAGTTGGATTAAAGACTACTCCATAAAGGTAACACAAAATTTATTATTGAAGACTTTGAATGAAGAGTTTTATTAAATACTACTCAATAAAGAACTTAAAGACAAAAACTACCTTGAGAAAAGCTTATGATGTAACAACCTAACAAATAATGTGCTCTCTTTCATTTATTTAAAAGAGTTTATGTTTTTCGTCCATGGCTAATGGTTTTTCTTCAACCTAATGGTATGAATGCAAGCATAATAACACAAGAAAACAATAACTAATGTATGAATGATCATAATAACACAAAAATTAATCATTAATGTCTGAATGATCATAATAACACAAAAATTAATCATTAATGTCTGAATGATCATAATAACACAAAAATTAATCACTAATGTATAACCCTTATACAAATGATGTAATAATCTTACATAATAAACATTATAAGGATATCAAATAATTGAAATTTCTATGGTAAAATTAAAATGTGGTTACACAAACACATAAAACGAATAAATGACAATGGGTCGACAAAAGAAACAAAAGTATGTCCGAAGAGGCCTATTCAATTAACATGCTAAGTCACCTAAGTTGTCTCATATTTTCTTAAGAACGGATAAATCATGATAAGCTTTATATAATCCATCCCACCAACCTACATATGTGGCTTTTATGACAATTGGTTACTAACACAAATGTAGATGGCAATTGTGTTGATGATTGCAGTTGCGTGAGACATCCTCCAGGACACTGACTAAGTGAGTCAGCCTATGAGAGAGCCCATGAGTTGGGTGTGCCCATGAGATGGGTGTGTTGTTCCTCTTTGAGACGAAGATGGAGCGTTGTGTGCCCCTGTGTGGGGAAGATGCCCATGAGATGGGTGTCGTTTCTCTCTGAGACAGAGATGGAACGTTGTGTGCCCCTATGTGGAGAACATGCCCATGAGATGGGTGTGTCGTTTGAGATGAAACGATGTGTACCCTTGTGAAGGGTGAAGGTGCCCATGTGATGGGTTTATTGTTCTCCTCTGTGTAAAGAGTTGAGACGATGTGGCACTCCAAATGATTCTCCTGTGAGACTCAGTGAGATAAAGATTTGGTGAGTAGGACGTCCATGTGGCTGAGCACATGTGGACATGATTCTAGTGGCTGAGCACTAGTGAGTGTGTGTCCAGATGATTCTCCTGTGAGACTCAGTGAGATAAAGATATGTTGAGTAGGACGTCCCTGTGGCTGAGCACATGTGGACGTGATCCTAGTGGTTGAGCACTAGTGAGTGTGTGTCCAGATGATTCTCCTGTGAGACTCAGAGAGATAAAGATCTATTGAGTATGACGTCCATGTGGCTGAGCACAGGTGGACATGATCCTAGTGGCTGAGCACTAGTGAGTGTGTGTCCAGATGATTCTCATGTGAGACTCAGTGAGATAGAGATCTGTTGAATTGGACGTCCCTGTGGTTGAGCACAGGAAGATGTGTCCCTAATGGTTGAGCACTAGTGGGTGTGTGAAATCCCTTGCTATATTGTCTAAGAGTCAAATTTACCTGTAACCCTAATTGTGATGTAAAGGGTACAGGTCGACCCCACCATAAAGTGAAGGATAATTAATGTAAAAGATAATTAATATGGTAATTATTAATTATATTCTAAGTTATTGAGGTCGGCCCTGTTGTGCCAATAGACACCACTTTTGATATGTTCAATCTAGTATAAATAAAGGTGATTTCCCCATTGGGAAAACACAAGACACGTGTGATTTTGGAAATTTTAGCAAGTACACATTCTAGGGCTGAAGTGCACACATCTCTTGGGCACTAGCCTTCTTGGTTTTGTGATCACCCTTTTGTGTGCTAGGTCTATGGTGTGGGAGGTCTTTCTCTTGAAGAATATAGCAAAGGATTGTTGGGTTTTCTTCCCTCGTTGAGAAGGGTTTCCCAGGATATTTATTGTGTTCTTGTGCATGGTATTTCTTCTTGTGATCTTGGTTATTGCAACGATTGTTAATGGTGTAGTTGCATTTGTCTATGGTTCAAGTAAATGATAAAACTTGAAATAAACCTCATGCTTTAGCCTAGCATAGTAAAAATTCAACAAATTGTACCATGGGGACACCTCATTTCACAAGCATGGTGGTTGCTAAGGCCAATTATCTTAATTTTATGGCTCATATTGCAAATACGAGAACCTCAACTCTACATTTTTCAAGGGAAAAAGCAAAACAATCAAATAGGGAAGTTGTAATAGCTGCTATAAGACTAAGTGTCATTATTACTACAATTGTCAAATGGATGATTTAATGAGTATAATGCACCATATTGTGTTTATCATTGTATAAATAATTAAGAATGGAATGGAATGTTGGCTTGTAATTCACACAATATTCGTTATGCTTAAGCATCTATGTTAAATATACTTGTATTATGTCTAAATTCTCAGAGGAAATACTCCTAACATGGAAGCTAAGCCCTCATAATGAAGTGCCACTCTATTGTATTATAAAAATCTCTAATAATTATTATAATCTCTTCCAACCAGGAAAAACAATCCATAATTACAACACAACTCATATAACCTTCAAATGTATACTTATAAACTTATGCGACAAAAAAATTGCATGAAAGGAAATTTTAAATAGAATGGAATACCAAGTGAAAGAGAAGATTGAAAACCCCGTTTATGGCACATCATATTTTTTCTTGAATTTTACAATAGATGGGACATAAACCATCAATGTTTATGGTGTTGGTTGTTCTTCATATAAGATAAGATCAACATTCAATCTATTATTACAATAATGAGTGTTCCATATATAGGAAACATAAGGTGACCATCCATGAAATGATGCATCCCTTGAATAATCAATAACTATTTATTATTATCATTTACTTATTATATATGATATTTAACAATCAATAATAATTATATTATTAATTATTATCTTTAGAGAATGTCTTCCCAATGTTGTCCAAACATCAACACTCCCTCTCAACGAGGGAGACATTCTGCAACATGCCACTCTTGTCTTTGAAGTATACAAACTTCACCCTAGACTCATGACACTTGTTTGTCAGTCTTGGGAGACATCTCTCTCCCACCTGAACCGAGGAGAAACTCCTTCTGTGGCTCTCCCTCTGAGCCAATTAACTCTCTCTAAGATTAGGCTCACTTTGGGTCTGCATGTAAAAGCATATATCATCTTTAGTCTTTATCATTCCTTGTCAAATCACCGTGACTAGGACAAAGACCACACCAGGATCTTTCACCACAGGAACACACCTATGAGTGAATGTCGGCTTGATGCTAACTGACACGTGGAAAGCACTTTCAAGCACCTCAAGTCCATATTATTTCTTGTCATGATCAAGGAAGGACTACGTCTGGGCCCATTTACCACAAGTGCACCTTTGTGATAAATGTATCCTATCTCCCTTGGTCTGCAACCCAATCTAGGAGAAGTTTTGCCCGATGCTGAAACATCAACACTCCCTCTTAGCTAGGGAGGTATCTTTCCATAGTAGTACACAACTACTGTCCAGAGACACGAGGTCTCCGCCAGTGATACAAAATCACCATAGTAGTAAAAGATTTGTCACACATGGCACTCCCATGTGGACTTCTAGAGGCTACTCCCTCTAGGAACACTTCTAGAGGATACTCCCTCTAGGACGTTAGGCTATAAGCCCAAATGCACTTGTCCCTTCTCAAATAAGAGTCCTCACATATCAACTCAACTCAATTCATAGAGGAGTACGATCTAGAGAAAGTTTGTCACACATGGCACTCCATGTGGACTTCTAGAGGCTACACCCTCTAGAAACACTAGGGTCCTCATGGGATGTGTCCTCATGTGCTCTCCACAAGAGATGTTGGGTTATAATCCCAACCGCACTTATTCCTTCTCGGATAAGTGTCCTCACAGATCAACTCAACTCAATTCACAGAGGAGTACGATCTGGGGAAAGTTTGTCAGACATGGCACTCCATGTGGACTTCTAGAGGCTACACCCTCTAGAAACACTAGGGTCAACTCCCATAGTGTGTGACGTCAAGGGCCAACTCCCTTGACATGTCCTCATGTGCTCTCCACAAGGGACGTTGGGTTATAAGCCCAACCACACTTATCCCTTCTCGGATAAGTGTCATCATAGATCAACTCAAATTAGTCACACATGAGTACGATCTGGAGAATGTCTCAGGAAGCTGCAAACATCAACACTCCCTCTCAGCAAGGGAGGCATTCTCAGCCACGCCAAGTCTGTCACGAAAGTACTTAAACTTCATTCTAGTTTGGTAAGAACATCAACAACCTACTCATCTGTAGGAAGGTACTGCACCAATACTTCCTTCCTCTGCACCATGTCTCGGATGTAATGGTACTTGATCTCAATCTGGTTTGATTTTTCATGAAACACTGGATTTTCAGAGATCTTCACACAACTTTGGTTACCATAATGAATAATGGTGGAATTCAGCACATGTTCGAATAAATTTGCAAGGAGCTTGTGAAGCCACACTGCTTCACGGACTGTCATACTTAATGCAATGTACTTTGCTTATGTTGTGCTCCACGCCACAAAAGTTCGTTTCCTGCTACACCAGGAAACCATGGAAGATCCCAAAGTGAAGCAACACTTGAAGGTGCTCTTTCTGTCCACTGCGCTCCCTTCCCAATCAGATTCAATATATTCCTACCATATTATATCAATACTGGAAGTATATCTCAGACCATGTCGAACTATGCCTCGCAAGTATCTCAACACATGCTTCACAACAATCTAGTGTGTCTATCTCAGCTGACTCATAAATTGGCTAAGTGCACTCACTATATAGCAAATATTTGGTTTGGTGTTAACAAGATACATCAATGATCCAATCAGTTGTTTGTACAGGGTCGGATCAATCTCGTTGGAATCAGAAGAAGACACACATAGTTTCTTCATATTCGTCACCATAGGTGTAGCCATGAGTTTCAAGTTCAATAACTCAAACTTTTTCAATTTCTCAACTCTGTACTTCCCCTAACTCAGGAAGATCTCATCAGTTCTTTGCTACATCTCTAGTCCCAAGAAGTAGCGAATCATACCAAGGTCCTTCGTCTCTAACTTAGAGGCCAACGCATACTTGCATTCAATAATAAGGCTCTCTGTACTGGTGATGAATAAATCATCAACGTAGAGGACCAAAATCAGGGACTCACCATTAACAGTCTTGTAGTACAGGCTAGAATTGACAAAATTTTTGTTGAAGCCCAAAAAGAAATCAGGTTTCCATCAATCCTTGCATACCAAGCTCGAGGTGGTTGCTTGATTCCATACAAGGCCATTTTCAACCTGCACTCATGAGACTCGTTCTCATGTATCACGAAACCATCTAGCTGATTGATGTATACTTCTTCCTTAATCTCTCAAATGAGAAAGGTTGTCTTTACATCCATCTGATGTAATATCCAACCCATGGATGTTACAGGGGAAATAATCATTTGGATAGAAGTGTATTGAGCAACATGAACAAATGTATCCTCAATCTATTCCCTCCACCTGAGAGAATCCTCTAGCAACAAATCTCGTTTTGTGCCTCTCGATGCTCCCATCAACTATGTGTTTGATCTTGTAGATCCATTTGGAAGTTACTGTAAACTTCCCTTCAGGTCTCGGAACAATATCCCACACATCATTCTTCATGATGGACTGATACTCCTCCATCATGGCATCTCTCCATATTGGATGACTAGTTGCCTCCTCATAACAAGAAGGTTTAGAATCAATGATGTGGTTCATAGCTGCGGCATAACACGAATATCTCTGAGGTATCTTTCTTTCTCAGAAGGTACCATCTCTTTCTGTCTCTTACTTAATCTATCTCTGACCAAGGATGAAGATCTAATATTCATTCGAAGACTCACTGTACCCCATAAATATATACTGAACACCCAAATATCCTGAAGTGCCCAACCTCAAGCTTAACTCCGGTGAAGGCATCCTCAGGAGTCACGCTTCTCAAGGAATTTAGTTCTGAACATACATTACAGTCATGGATGCTTCTTCCCATAGAAACTTAGGTAAATGTTGATCATGAATCATCGCCTTGACTATATCAACAATAGATATGTTATTCCTTTCAACAACCCCATTCTGTTGAGGGTTATGACGAATCCCTGCCTCAAACATCTCTAGGACAGATCGAGGTTCCCTCATGGAATCAATGTCCCCTAAGACATATCGAGGTTTCTTCTTGAAACCAATGTCTTGGTTCCTTCATCTAGTAATCCACTGATTACTTTGCAATTAACTAGTAACATACTGCTACTACCATGCCATCGATAGCTCAAATCATCCGCCACATTCTTTATGACTATGCTGCAACCAACCAATAGCACACAGCTACTGCAATGTCGTCCAATAGTACACAACAACTTCCATAGTCTCCATGACCATCTTGTGATGTTTCTCCTCTCCCAGTTGTCTTATTCACACCTAGCCACCCCGCATGGCATAGGCAAGACTCCTCTCCCAATAATCTTATTCACACCTAACCACCTCACATGGCATAGGCAAGACTGTGACCATAGCCTCATTCAAGTCCCTTGTTTTTCTTATAAATGTAAAAATCCTAGTGAATTTATTCAAGGTGTGAATTATATACATTTAAACAAACTTTTATAAAAAAATTAAGTTAAAATTTGAAAGATTTTTATAATTTTTATAAATCGATGGTTCTCAAATAAATTAGTTTTACCCTAGCCCATGGGATTAGCTTAACTAGTTATCGCCAATGTTGTTGGGCATTTGGTTAGTTCTGCGCCAATAAGTGTTTGGTTTGAATCCTCCTGGGTGAGGCACACTACTCTACACTTATTAGTTTACTAGAATGGATTTACTAAGAATACCATCCGTGAACATGGGTAAGGATCCCTTAAGTTTTCCCACAAGGTTTTCTTTGAAAAAAAGTAATGTCTTACCTTGTAAAATTTTTGATGCTATTAATTTTTGATTGGTAAAAAATTGGCTAAAGTTTTTAAAAAATAATCAAATGAAAATATAACCCACTCAAGATTATCATTGTCCCGTTTATTTTTTTAAAAACCAATAATAATGCACTCTTCACCCTCAATTTTATATATCTCTTAAGATTTGACATGTCTATCATACACATTTCACTATTTATGAAATCACGTCATTGCATATATGACCATATCTACTTATATGTACTTTTGAAAAATCATTCCTAAAAGCATGGCCTCATAATTGTTTACCAAAGAATGGCCCTTTTTTTGGTTGAGTGAACCTAAATAATCTCATTTAGGAATGCTTCCCTGCAATATATTTTACACAAAAAAGCAAGTCATCTCTGCTACAAAATAGATTTCTCCACTACATGTCATTGATTACAGTGACTTGTACATGTTAACAAAGCTAACAAATCTTCTTCCTCCAAAGAATTATACTCTAAAGATGTATCTATAATTAATCATCCCAAATACCGAAGAAGAATCCCATCATTTCCCAAAACAAAGCCCTTCTTTTCATCAATAAACCTGCAAAAGGTCCAAATCAACAATGTAAGCGCAAATGACACAAAATCATGCATAAAAGCTAAATAGTTTACACTCTTCTAAAGGCCACTCTTTTTGCCTTGTCTTAAATCCAATATGTCAAGTGCCAATATGTCCTAGCTAAGTTCTCTATCCAAGAGGGTGCATAGGTTTTCTCTATCCTCTCCTCTTCTTAGCTAAGTTGCTTGAAATGGCGAAAGGGGTTATAGGTATACAATACACTTCTTTAAAATTTTAAGAAAAAACGGATCAAGAGTGTGGGTTTGTGTGTATAAAAGAGAGAGCACAAATATACAAGACAAAAAATGTTAAAACAACATTTACGAATTAGGTTGTATGTGAACATGGACAACTAAATCAAGTAAAAGCAAAAATTAGCTAAGGTAATGAAATTCAACATCAACATATATTTGACAGACCATCAACTTTATAGGCAAGGGAAACCGATCAAGAAACTAAGACTTGTGGCAATTTAAGTAGTTGTTTAGAAGTTTGGAACTCAAGATTAACAAGATAAGTATGCAAATCGAAATCTCTAGGAATCATATCCCTATCTTTTACCTTCTTTAAAGGCATCATATAATGCTTCATTGATTGAATAAAATTACATGTAGTACAAATACTCTTTACTATCAAATAGTTTCACGCTTGTGAAAGAACATAATTGATGAATGGTTGTAACTCCTCAACAACTGCAGTATGAATTAGTCCACCAATGCATAGGTGTTAATATCCTCCTATCATCAACTATAGTGACATCTAAATGTCAAAGGCAACTTTATAAATTTAGTGGATATAAACATTATATAAAATGAATTCAGGTAAGTTTTTGGTGTTGCCCATGCCTTTTGGTGATGGTTGGCTTCAATGGTGATATGCTTGAAATAAACTTAATAATATCCTTCTAAAATAGCATCCAAGCTATAGATGATGCATAGAGTCCAATAAATATGACAATGTCTACACCCCATAATCAAATATACAACTTCACAAACATCTTAATTATTGATAATCACCAATTTACAATGTGCTTTGTCAACCATTGAGTTTTCCTCATGCCCAATTATCATGTCTTTTAACAACTTTGAATGGTCCAATCCATCTCAGTTATAGCTTCCCCATTTCAACAATTGAACCCCAAATCATATTTTAGGATTAATAAAACCTCTTTAATTCTGTCTTTGAATATGTTTATCATTCCACTTCTTTGATCTTTTTTGAGGCACTGATATTGCCCATTATGCATGTAATCATTGTTTTTTCATTTCAAATGAATGCTCCAATCTTTGTTGTGGACTCTTTCTCACCACAAACAATGGCCATTCATAAGCTGGGAACAAAAACAAACCAAAAGCACAACTTCTTGGCCATGCATTTACTAGAATTGTATGTGCTCCATAATGACTTTGTATGAGTTCCTCAATGCTGAGTAGTTGCCAACATTTCCGTCCAATTCTTTTGATAAATGCTACATGTTTTATGGTATACAAAACATCCAACAAAATCTTATTCGATGACACTATTTGTCAATTTTCTCAACATTAATAGGGGCTTGCATCCAATGCACAATCATGAACTCTTTCGTTAATTATTTAATGAAATGGGTGACAAATTGACTCCCGTCACTTTCCAACCTAAAAATCTAGTTATAGTTTCATAGAAGAATTCAGTAGTACTTTGGATTTAATTGACTTGAGTGCCCAAGCTTCCACCCAACATTGTGCATTAATAATGTATTTGCACCTCCCTTTCTTTGGTTGAATGCTTAAAAGGAACCACAAAGTCCAAACGCTAGCGCTTGAAAATTCCTTGTTGCAAAGTTGAGTGTAAGTGAACAAAGTCCAACAATTTTCTCATTTTCTAGCATAGGTCACAATGAAAAGATACTCACTAACATCTTGAAGCAATCTAGCCAACAACACTTGCATTACTAGTGCCCTAGAGTCCTACATGACATTTTGATGGACTGTCATGAGCTTCCTTGGGCACAAAGGGAACTCCTTTGGCATCAAAAGCATCCTCAATATACAATCAAGTCCCATTCTTTACAATATCCCCTCTACTAAGTGAAAAGGATTGGCCTTCCCTACTATGTCCTTCACTTCCTTTGTAGCTATCAAAGGGGAATATTTTCCTAAAGTCAGATAGTCTATAATCCCTCGGTACCAATATGGGTTTGCTAACACTCAGAGAAAATCGACATTTGAAAGTTCAACATGTATCCCTATTTGGGGGTTCTCCTCATTCAAACCTTGAATGACGATCTATTGCACCATATTCTTCATGAAGGAAAGGTTTACTAATAAAATAGAGTAAGGCTTGATGACCCACAAAGAATACAAAGAAGTTTTCGAACAAATGTTGATAATTGTAGCTTCGTGAGACATTCTCCAGGTCGTACTCCTCGATGGACTGAGTTGGGTTGACCTGTGAGCGATACTCCTCGATGGACTGAATTGAGTATGGAACTTATCGATGGATTGATAAGTTGTATTGGGTTGGTGCCCATCGACCCTTGGGGTGTAGCCCATGTGGTCGAGACATTCTCCAGGTCGTACTCCTTGATGGACTAAGTTCGGTTGACCTTTGATGACATACTAGGTTGGTGCCCACCGACCCTTGAGGTGTAGCCCATGTGGTTGGGATATTTTCCAGGTTGTACTCCTCGATGGACTTGTTATTCCTGATTTTTAGGGATAACCAGGAGATCATGTCTCGAGGCCCACAGGTCCTAGACATGGAGTACCGAGAGCAGGATTGACCTGAGAATGGCCCTGGAGGGCCCATCCTTTTCTTCTTCCATCAGCTTTATCTTGCCAACAACAACATCCATCACCATCAGCTTGGTCTTGTATCAGACGAGGTTCTTGCTCCATGAGGTAATTAGTCCAGGTATCATGGTATGTGTCACTTTTGATCATTAAAACCTTTAAATATGTGCATTTGATTCCTTTTATCTCTAACAATTGCTTGGATCTTACATTAGCCCACTTGACCATGCTCTGGGGGATTGACAGGGTATCCTAGCAAGCCTGTGCCCATAGGTCTTGGTTTGCCACTAGGGGATTTTTGAAAAGCCATCGTCCGCTCCCATCATAGCACCACTATTTCATCTTATCTCCCGCTCACTTGTCCCATTCCCCTTGTCTGGGCATTTGGGTTGACCTGTTTGTACGATTGCACCTTATCTCATGGGAAGAAGGGGCTAAAGGCCCAGAAGGTAAAAGCAATCGGTAAAAGATAAAAGCCTAGAAATAAAACCTCAAGATGCTTCGCCCAGGGATCCCCGAGAAGGCAATAAAAAGCCTCTCAACAAGAAACAAGAGAGACCTAGAAAATAACAAACAAGACCTAGTCAAGAGGATAGGGGGTCTCATCACGAGCCAACCTATAAGGTTCATGGGTACCTAACAGCATGACATTGCCACCATCTGGTTACCACGCCAGGGCAGTGACCTTTGGTCACATGGCCAAGGGAAAGGGGGTCTCATCACGAGCCATCCTTCTCATCTCTGTGAAAGTACTTGTGGGTAACACTGTCAGCTCTGGTTACCATGCCAAGGCAGTGTCCTCTGGTTAGCCCTTGAATAAAAAGAAAAAGAAGAAGAAAAAGCAAATAAACGAATAAAGGCAAGAACGAGCTTGGAAAAAATTGCATCCATGACAGGTACGACTCGCCTTCTACAAAGGCACCCACGGATAACACTATGCATCCCTGGCTTTCACTTCACCCACATGTCTGGACGTCCCCTAGCCACATCACCTCACTTACATGGCTTGGATGAAACCTTCCTGGAAACTTCCCTTTTCTTGTGGATACTAGCCCAATAGGAC
>SNQJ01S0041915.1:88830-112517 GCA_010110895.2 Picea sitchensis
GCAAGTCCAAAGTTCTTCAAATGTCGGGTACTCCTTCCTTGTGTTCATGCTTGCGGCAAATGCATCCCATGTCTTGGGAAGACCATTGAGTATTATGTTCACCAATTCCTTTTCTGAAGTGATATCTTCAATAGCTTGTAGTTGATCTCTTAACTGGGAGATCCTTACAAAGTATGATGTTATGATGTCGTCATCATTCATCTTCATGTTACGGAGCTCATTCTTTAGACTCATAACTTGTCCAATGTTTCTGACTGAGAAGAGATTTGTTAGGGCATCGTACATCTTCTTCGATGAGTCAAGATGGGAGATGTGGGGTATCAAGTGGTCTTTTATATAATCCACTATGATACTCATGGCATTGATGTCAACATCTTTGAACTTCTCCATAGCTGCAACGTTCTACAGTTCCTTCTCTTCTCCTTCTTTAAACTCTAGCTTTACGATCTTTCCTTTCACAATATCCAGTACTTTATTCTTAGCAAGGATGAGGTCAATCCTTGTCTTCCATGCTCTGAAGTTAGAGGCTCCATCTAACTTGTTCTCAGACTTCATAGAGTTTGTCATGGCTGCTTGACTTGGTCAAACCCTAGATTTGACTAGAAATCCAAACTTCACGTCTTAGCCTTCTGAGAGTACCAGGAGATGCGTTGGGCTAGGGCACACTGATCTATCCAGAGATTAGGTCAATCTCGTCACTTAAGGTGCCTCAACAAGAGGTTTAGGGTTTCTACAACTGCTTCTGCTAGTAACCCTAGCTGCAGTGCTTTTGGAAGCTGCTCCTGCTAGTAACCCTAGCGACAGTTCCTCAACAAGCTCAATATCTAGCGGCTATGTTTCCTTCCAGCGTTTTAGGCTGACTGAAGGGGTATGGGCCCATAACCTATTAGAATATAGAAGATGATGAGCTCGTTTTACCATTGACGATACCTTCGTCACCCAACCATAGGCCGAAGCCTCCCTCCGAGCACCTTAACCTTGACTGAGAATTCTTCCGGAAGCAAACCCTAGGCTAGATAGCCAAACAAAGGGTAGTGCACCTCTCTCCAAGAATAGCACAACACAAAAGACTGATCAGATAGTCCCAAACCCTAGCCAAGAGATATTCAAGCCAATACTAAAAACTTGTTGCTGTTGCAGCTGCACCAACAACTCTCTTCCAAACTTGCGCACAAGACTGCAACTGCAGTGCGCACTAAAACTGGGAACTGCAATTCTGAGATGCTACAAATGAGAATTGGTGCCCTATATTTATAGTAGTCCTGCCAGTTTTGCTGGGGCCGACTTCTCCTTCTGGATATGTGTCTATTCAGTATATTATTATTATTTCTTGCCTACTTCTCTTGGAGGCTAATAGCCTAATATAAATTATCTTCTTGAGCCGACAAGGCTTCTAGGGTTATAAGCCAACTCATTAGGGTTTCTCTTGCTTCCCGAAGTCTTCTATTCTCGTCAGGTTCACACGTGGAGGTAAATACCTCCCACAACTACCATAATATTAACATAAACCTTCTTGGAAACTTCCCTTTTCTTGTGGATACCAGCCCAATAGGACGTCTTGTCTTTTCCTCCAATCTTGTATTGTAGGTTTTTGTAATGTCTTTGAGCTATTGACCGATGTATCAGGGTTTTTATGCGTATGTTTAATAATATTAATGATGAAATGTGATTGACATTACTATGATCCCTGTGACTAATAAGCCCATGGAGGGCGTAGCTTTTGATGTGCAGGACCATATCCGACGGACATGTACCATTTGGACCGGTACACATGGGGAGATGATCAGTTCGAACCTCCACGGGGCTGAAAAGTCCACCAGATGGATGTTGAGACCCCATCAAGGAGTAGAGACAGGATGGTGGTTGATCAGGGTTTTACACCAGAGAAGAAGAGGACGTTTCGTCAGAGGCACTTTAGCAGAGCCCGGCCTAGGGGGATTGACCCACTTCCAATGGAACGTTTTCCTTGATGGCCCAGGACGTCATCTAGGAGCTCATGACGTCACCTTGAGCGTGTGACAGTTTCACAGGGCAATTGGCACGTGTGGCATGATTGGGAAGCCCAGAAAGGGCCAACGTTTTGTCCTTTGGTGCTGCATTTTCCCTAAAAAGGGCTAACGTCTCCCTCAGCGGGGCTTGACGTCTTGCTTTTGCTCAGTTAGGGTTTTAATTTGACAATTTAATGTAAAAACAGTATTATGGCCTTGTCGACCTTTTTATGACCTAAAAGTTAATTAAGGTCATTGATACAGTATATATTGAGGAGTTTTAGCCTCATTTTATCATAACACATCACTCACTCATTAGTGAGGTCTGATTTTAGCACCCTACTTGGGTATTTTTGTTGGCTTAGTGAGGCACACTTGTTGAAGGAAGGCATTTCTTGGCATTTTATGGGTTTTCTCTTGAAGGAAGGTGTTACAACTAGGGTTTGCATGGTTATTTCTTAAAGAATTGTAAGTATTTTTCTGCAAAACTTCTTGATTCAATGGTTGTATTCTTATTTTCTTACATGTATTTATAATTTGTTGAATCAAAACCCTAGGTGACAAGCACACAAGTAGGTCCTTGTCTCATGTCCCCTAAAAGAGAAATTTTCAGCCATTGAAGAAGGAAGAAAGAGCCTAGCCATAGCTACACTCTCATTTCTTCTTCTCTCTAAACTAGCCGTACTTTCCAGAGGTCAAGAAGGAGGAGACGTCCCAGGCCTAGGTTATCTACACCTAGGGTCGTTTTTCTTCTAGGGTTTAGTGATAGAGCCTTGCTATAGCAACACTTTCCCTCACTAAACTCTCTTGTCTTGATTTATTCTTTCATGCTAGCCGTTTTTTCCAAGTTAACCTGAGGAAGGAGGAGAGAGCACGAGGCCTTGCTTTAGCAACACCGGAGTGAGCCTTTCTCCCCTAGGGTTTTGATTCTAAAGCCCTGCCATAGCAGCACTTCAGAACTCTTCCCTCTAGTCCTTTTCCATCCTCCTTCAACCCTTGCATCCTCTGCTAAATTGACTCCATTAACCCCAAGGCATTGATCTTAGACCTCCAGCGTTGAAGTGAAAGTGATCAAACAAACTCTCAAACTCGTTTCTAAATTGAAACCCTAGCTAACTGCTAACCCTAAGTTGTTGACGTCATACCTAGAATATTTCATCTTTATGCAGCAACGTCTTGTTTTAAGAGCAATTGAATGCTGATTTAGGCATTAATTGATGATGTGTTGATTTGTTACATTGAATGCCAGGACATTTCAGTATTTTTTGAGGAAGTGATATTATTTGCATTGCTATATTGATAAACATTGACTTCATCAATATTTATTGCCATAATTGCTTATTTAAATATCAGATAGTCTTATGAAGTACTAACCCATTGAATTATAGTTTGCATATATTGGTTTGTTGTTGCTTTGTTCCGGGCAGGTGTTCTTCTTTGGGGCTTCACTTTATTATTGGTTGTTTAGCCGAGACTATTTGTTTTGGTGGTGACCTGTGAAGGGGGAACTTTACCTTTGTCCTTTTAACTTTTGCCTCTTCAAAACTCCAGGTTACCAGGGATGTCTCCCCTGGGCCTAACCTCCCTAAAGAGAAAGAACCTCCCCATCGTGGTGACATTGGGTGGGATAGGTTCCTGTTACACCAGTTTGACCTCCATCTTATAGCCATTTTGACCTAGCTAGAAATTGTGCGATAACAAGACTGAGTTGGGTTGACCTGTGGACACTATGTGGTTGTAGCCCTAGTGTGCTCTAATGGGTTGTGGCCCCTGGACGAGATGAGAAGGTCCACATTGAGTGTAGCCATGTGTGACGAGATGGAGGAGACCTTTCACTATGACGTCAAAGAAGGAAGAAGGCCCAAGCCTTGCACAAAAGACCTAGAAGACCAGGTCGATCCTGTTGAGTGGCACCACTTGGATGAGACAGTTCACATCTTGGACTTGTGTATATAGAGAGCCATCTCCCATTTGGAGACATCACTTTGGATCATTCTCTCTTGTGTATTTCGCTCTCTTGGACTAGTGCACTATCTTTGGAGTGTAGCGCTATTCTTCTTTTGGTCTTGGATCTTCTCTTGGACAATTATTATAGTGAAAGGTTGATGGGTTTTCTTCCCTTGTGCAGAAGGGTTTCCCAGGATAAATTCTTGTGTATCTTGTGCACGGTTCTCTTCTTCTGATCTTGGTTATTTACTATAGCTATTGTATATGGTTTATGCTTCATTTATTCTTCTGCTAATGTGAAATGTTAAAGAAAGTTAATGAACTCTAAATAAGCATAAAATTCAACATGGTATCAGAGCAGTGTTCTTGAAGAAGACATCTGCACAAGTTCGCTAGCCCTCTTCTGCAATTGGCTAGCTCTTTTTCTACAGTTTCTCTAGGGTTTGGCTGTAGTTGCACTTTCCCTATCAAGCTCGTTGAGCACTATTCCCCAGGTCGTTGGGCCTAATTATTTCACAGACAAGTGCGCCCTACCCTAGCGCATCGCCTGCAACTCTCAGATTGCAAATTTGAGAAGTCTGAATTTTTGGCATTATTTTCGGTCCTAGGGTTTCTACATCCATGGTGACAAGTGTTCCGGTGGAAGATAGGCTTGATGGAGCCTCCAAATTCCACTCTTGGAAGTCTAGGATACTCATCACTATGGAAGAGAGTGATCTGATGAAATTTATGAAAGAGGTTGTGCCAAAACCTGTTGATGCGTCAGAGAAGTCTCAGTGGAAGAAGAATGGCGCAAGAGCTAGAAGGATCATCATCTACTATGTGAGAGACCACTTGATTCCGCACATCTCCAAACTAAATATAGCTAAAGAGATGTTTGATGCCCTGAAGAAGTTGTTTGAGAGAAATAACACCAACAAAGCCATTGCAATGAAGCACCAACTTCAAAACGTCAAGATGGCTAAGGTAGATACAGTTGCTACCTTCTTCATGAAGATATCTGAGATCATAGATAAGTTGGGTGCCATTGGAGAGATCATCTCAGATAGAGAGCTTGTCATGTTGACTCTTAATGGTCTTCCAAGCCATTGGGAGCCATTCATTCAGAGTATTAGTGAGCGATCCAAATTTCCTAAGTTTGATCGGTTATGGGCAGATTGTACTCAGGAGGAGAGCAGACTTGTTTCCAGAGGTGCACAAAGTTCCCATCATAATGAAAGTCATGCCCTTGCCTCTCACGCAAGGAAAGACAAAGGAAGATGACAAGGCAGATCATTCAAAGAAAGGAATCCCAAACCAGCTTCTAAGCATAAAAACAAGGACCTTTCAAAGGTTGAGTGCTTCAAATGTGAGAAGTTTGGCCACTATGCCAGACAGTGCTCCTTGTGGAAGAATAAGAAGTAGCATGCCTCCACCGTTGATGTTGACCAAGAGCCACCCCAGAAGAACTCAAGGAAAGCAAGCAAGGATGATGAGGAGTTCTTCTTCATTTCGACCCTCTCAGGTACGATTCCTACTAGTAGTGATATTTGGTTGATTGATAGTGATTCTTCTAGACATACTGGATATAGAGAGCACCTCACTGATCTAGTAGAGAAAGACTCTCGGTTGCATGTTGTACTTGGTGATGATGCAAGATATATTGTGAAGGGATCTGGGGCCATTTCCTTCTAGTTAGATTCTAGTACCCCACTTCATTTGAGTGATTTATTATTTGTACCAGGGATGAGAAGGAACCTTGTATCTATTTCAGACTTGGAGGACAAAGGCTACAAGGTTTCCTTCTCTGATGGTAAGGTTCTTGCATGGCACACGAATGCTAGTATGGGGTCAACCCATGTGATTGGTGTTCGAGAAGATAGTTTGTATAGATTGACAGTCTGGCCAGTTCAGGCCCTGGTGCATGATTCTATCAGTTTGAATGAGTTATGGCATAGGAGACTTGCTCATTTACATTATAGAGGTCTTCCCGCTTCGGGGAAGATGGTGATAGGTCTTCCAACGCTTCGTGTAGAGCATGATGGCATTTGCAGAGTGTTAGCTTTTATAGCTCGAGAGGTACTCCACATGTTTTGTCTTGTATGTGGAAGTAGCCTTATATTTGCACTACTAGACACTTGATTTTGTAATGGGTTTTTATAAAGTTGTAATAAAGTGGTTCTTTTATTAAAGTGGTTCTTAAACCCTAACTAGAGATACTTGCCTTGGGAAGTAAGAGGATTTATACCCCCAAGGAAGTAGCATCTCTAGTTTATTTACTTGACTCCATTAACCCAATATTTAAAGGCACTAGTCATTTTTTTTTGCATTGGAGATTATAAAATCATTGCCTTGGAAAACGTTAAATTGTCTTTTGAAAGATCTCTTGCTTGGAGTCAATTTGCCACATTGAGAGGACTCTTCCCCTACTAGGGAATCCCTTCTCTCCCACTACTTTAATTGTTGTTACAAACTTTAACCTACATCCATTAAGGCTGCATAACCCTAGCTACTAACTCTCTCTTAACTCCTCAACTAACTCTAGACTAGCTCTTAAACTTTGCTCACTAACTCTACTAACTAGGGCGCATACTTTGGATTAATTGTTGGCATCTTTTGATGGTGTAATTTGTTGATAAAAGTGGATGAAAGCTACAACCATATGGCTGCAATTTTCTGTAGAAAACACATGTTATAACAACTTGCTTTATTCAACCTCAAAGTGTCATTTTCAGTCATAATTAATTGCCTAATTCATTGATAATATTGTTGATTGATCTTATGCTTTACATGTTGATTTGAATGTCTTGTTTGTTGATATACGCTTTCATCCACTGCTGCAAATTAGGGACAGAAAGCTTAACTTGTTGATCCATACTAACATATATCATTTGCAAGTTGGATTTTCTTGTGTCTCGGGCAGGTGTAATCATCCAAAGAAGTATTACATCTTTGGGGCAATACTTGTTGGGTTTACAAAGCATCTCTTTCCACTTCTCACTCCACTTAGACTTGACCTCTAGGGGTTCCTCTTCCATCTCTATCCATCCCCATCTCATTCCCCCTAGGGTTGTCGAGATCACCTCCCTAGAGTGACCTAGTCACCCTTGAAGTGCGAGACCTACATCAAGGTGACATTAGGTGTAGGATTCCCAAGTTGTAGTACTTGCTTTTGTGGTTGTGTCGGGCTTTTCCCAACCTACAACTTGTGTTATAACATGATGCACTTAAAAACTTGTACGAGGCGAAGAATGAAAAACGAAAGATGGCCTTGAAGGATAAACTGCATGATACTAAAATAGGTAAGGGGGAGAGTGTGTACTCTTATCTTACCCGGGTAGCTCAAGTAAAAGATGAGTTGGTTGCAATTGGGGAGGTCATATCGGATTTAGAGTTGGTGAGGATAGCCTTGAAAGGATTCACCAAGGAATGGGAAGTCTTCGTGAAGTGTGTGGGGGGTCGTGAGCATCTACTAGATTGGAGCAAACTGTGGGACAATTTCACTCAGGAGGAGATCTGGGAAGGATCTAAGAGCAATGGGCAAAAGGGAGATGGAGTTGATGAAGAGAATGTTTCTCTTGGTGCAAAGGGCAAGGGGAAGAAGAAAGGAAATTTCGGGAGGGACTTGAGTAAAGTCAAATGTTACTATTGTGACCAGTTGGGGCACCTTGCTTCTTAGTGTCATGAGAGGAAAAAGAAGAAGAAGAAGAAGGAACGAGAGAGGCTTGATACAACTGCTACAACAACTATGGAGGAATTTTCATCCATGTTTGATAAGGAATTTTCTTTGGTCACTATAGTATCCAATGTCGGTAGTGGAGGATTTGGGGGTGATAACAGATGGATTGTTGACAATGGAGCCTCTTGTCGCATGACGAGAATCTAGGGAGTATTACTTATTATCACAGAGACAAATCTTAACCGACTGGTGGAGAGTGAAGGAGGTATGGCACGAGTTGTACGTGGAGTTGGAAGGGTTAGATTTTGACTCAAGTATGGGGGACTCCTGGATGTTGATGGAGTTCTCTTTATTCCAGGGTTGAGAGTTATCTTGCTCTTAGTATCAACCTTGGAGGATGTTGGATATTGTACATTGTTCAAGAGGGGACATGTATTTATCTATAGGGAGGGAGGGGACCCGGTTGAACCACAACATATTTGTGATCAAGTGGACAAGTTGTACATGTTGTGAGGACAACCTTCAGGTTATGATTCAGTGTCACAAGAGGAGCAGGAGGCTCCTGAGACTGCGGTGGGCCCAAGGATTCAGTCTTGCATTCCAAGAGAAGAGAGGGAGTCTCTTCTGAGCATCGGCATGAGGCTCAACTTGTGTGATCGAACAAATGCTCGAGGTGGAGTGGATTCTCCTAGGAGCTCAGGGTTCAAGGTAGTTGTCAGGAGGAGGTCTTCGGGTTCGAATTTTGTGCAAGTGTTGAGGTTGGCTCCAGGTTCAGAGGGAGCTCCTACTGCTAACAGTGTGATGGGATCGGATGGTGGTGATGGCAACGAGTACATCCCTTGCTAAGAGGTAGTGTTAGCTTTTATAGCTCGGGAGGTACACCACGTGTTTTCTCTTGTATGCAGAAGTAGCCTTATATTTGCACTACTAGACACTTAACTTTGTAATGGGTTCTTATAAAGTTGTCATAAACATGGTTTTTTTTATTAAAGTGACTTTTATTAAGTGTACCTTCTAATATTAAAGGACTTTTTATTAGACACCTTCTAATATGAAGTGACTTTTATTAAGTGTACCTTCTAATACTAAAAGTGACTTTAGACTTTTTATTAAGTGTACCTTCTAATACTAAAGTGACTTTATTTCATAAAGTGCACTTATGTTATAAAGTGAAATTGTAAGGATCCGTACAGTCCATACAACAAGGAAGAGGGCATGAATTTCGAGGTAGATTGTGGGCACAAATTTTGAGATTGTTTGGAGTGTTTCTTGCTGCAGAAGAGGCCATACAGTTATGTCCGTACAACTATTGTTCCTCACGTTTTTCGAGGTGTTGTCCAGCAAAGGTGGGTCGTACAACTGTACAGAATTGACACGGGTTTCTAGGATGATTATTGTGGGACTGTTGGGTGTCGTAAGAGGTATTCTTTGGCTGGAAAATGTAACTTGCCGCTGATATAACTTTCCTAAAGCTAATAAAATCTCTCTCGCTCTTTGGTTTTCCCCACATTGGGGTTTTCCTTCGCTGGTTGCCTAAATTTCCGAGTATTACATGGATGTGTGATTGTTGTTCATTGTGTTTATTCCACTGCAAAAATACTTGGCAATGTGTATTTGTGCTCATAATATTTTATGAATGTGGTTTTATACATTTCAGAGTTCATAGATGACAGTTATCTCTTGGTTGTTAAGTGTATGAAACAATTTGTGCATGTTGATTTTGTCACTAAATTTCTACACAGAGGTTGTGCTCTTGACAAGAATGCCAAGGGGTCTTTTTCGAGCAGTGACAATAAATCCAAGGGGATCTTAAACTTGATGCATTCAGATTTGTGTGGGCCTATGTCAGTGGCTTCATTGAGTGGATACTTATACTATGTGATCTTCGTTGATGACTACTCCCGAAAGACTTGGATTCGTTGAAGTTTGAGTAGCTTCAGAAGATATTATTATTATATTCATATTGTATTTGACCAAGACAAAACCCTAAAGAACATTATTATATTATATTTGTTAAGTCGGCCCTATTGTTCCTTTGTAAAAGTTGGCCCTATTGTGCCTTGACAAGTCAAATGTAAAATAGAAAGGTAAAGTGGACAGGTTTTCCCTGACCTAATTCTGGGTAAGCCAACTAGTATTTATAAGAGGCCTAGCGCTTCATTTGGAGATACACACAACCAACTCTCTCACACAATGCACAAGTCTTAGAGTGATGCAACTACAAGGAAGGGTGTCTCAATAAAGGGTTTTGGTTATTTGGTGAAGGACTATCTTGGTCTAGTGGTGCGCTACTCTGTTCTGGTTAGGGTTTCTGGTAGATCTTTTGTTTTGGTGAGATCTCTCTTGAGAGAGACATTGTACTTGTTGAAGAATCTATATTGAAGAAGCTTTGTTGGGTTTTCTCCCCCACGAGGGTTTCCCAGTATATATCTTGTGTCTACTGTGGATGTCTTTCTTTCAGTGATCCTTATGTATGCAATTATTGTTTTAATAGTCTAATGTTAAACAATACTACACACACTTAACTGCTTAAGAAGAATTTTAACATGGTTTCAGAGGGGGCATAAAAGAAGCCATTTTCCCAGTTTAGAAGAGCTTGCTGGGGAAACTAAGACCATAGGGATACTCCCCTAACCCTAGCGCATCTTTCCTTGGGATTAGATTCTCAATTTGACAAAGTTTTGTAAACTACAACTGCACAAACCCTCAGAGGGGTTTTCACCCACTTTCTGAAGGAAGTTGGTCAAAGTAAGACCACTAGGGAACTCGCCTTAGGAGGGCGCATCTATCCCTTGGAGCAGAATTCCAAAATTCAAATTTTGAAAAATTAGGGTTTCCTCATAAACCCTAGTCTTGGCAGCTGCAGAATTGAAGCTGGAACTGGTCAAATTAGCATAGCATTATCTGGTAAGTACAAAACCTTTCTTTGAAAAGTTTTATCTTTTTATTGTATTGTTCAAGCACAAATGGCACCCAGTACCAAGCTAGATGAGAAGATTGAAGGCGTTGATAACTTCCGAGCATGGAAGTACAGAATGATGCTCATTCTAGAAGAGAATGATCTAGAAGATTTTGTAAAAGAAGAAGTTCCAAACCTGATGAAGATGATGCCAAAGCAAAGTACAAGAAAAACCTAGTGAAGGCAAAGAGAATTATTGATGATTCTTGATGAGGTAAAAATATAATTTCTAATTATTGTGTTACACTCCTTCATTTAATTTTGTCAACCCGAGATTCAATATGTACTTGCGAGGCGCTCAGTGTAATATGCACGGAAAAAAGGACTTTTCCCCTAAATCGAGAAAACCTGACTAAACAAGACTACATACAAATGGAAGGAAAAATATAAAAGGTGAAGCCACCATGTTATAACTCTTAGCCCTATTGGTGGTACCTCTCAGGATAAGGTCTTTCAGCTCTCCTAACCCTATACCTTTGCATGTTCACCTGGTGGGTTTATAATCACAGTGATTATGTAGCACTCCCAACAAAGCAAAGGAAACTAATTATCTTTCTTTCTTTCTTTTTCTTTTTTTTTTTAATTTTTTTCTGAATTCGTATAAAGAGAAACCAAGAATAACTCTATTATTAAGTCAGTATGTCAGTACTTGGTTTCAACAATTTATATGATTCCTCAATCGATAACCTTGTTGGTCCTATTTCCATAATTATTAAAGATGCAAAAATCTAGCACACATTTGATATCAGACATCAATATAAGTAATTATTGACAGAGGAATCAATAGCATGCATTGATCTAAGTCCTAGCACAATCAGTTGTCATTTTGCAGCATAACACAGGTGGCCATTGTGTAGCTTGTGTCTATTCCGCAACCTAAATTAAGAACAGATTAACATAAACTCAATCTAGCGAAAACAAAATACTAACATACAGACATGTATTTATGTACAACATAGAAAGTACATGTGAGCGGGCCTTGTCCCACGGGTAAGCCTATACTCATGACTCTCAATTTACCACCAGTACACCAGTAAGTGAGCACTCAAAACATGATAGTAATATTATATTAAAAGTCTAAATCTTGGAGCTCATAGCTCTTACAATTCGCTACAGTAGGGTATGCATTGACATGATATATGCACACTCGTACACACTAACACACTCATATATATACAAATTGAGGGAATCTGGTTAGCTAAATATAGTGTTACCAGTTCCTATTATTACACTAACAGTCTAAAACCTAACTCCTATTATCTGTTGATTTGTTGGGACATGCGTGGTTACATGGCAACCAATGGGAAATAGATCCCAGGCCCACATATTCCTTCCATGAGAGCTGAATCGGTTGCTTAACTGTGCAAGTGGATAGAGGTCTATTTGGCACATGCTGAATTTGTTTAATTCAACTTGTTGAAAGCGTAACTTCTTGATATAATTATGTCCTCGCTATAACATAGACCGAGGATCCTTTGTCTATAATTTATCTTTGTCGATTGCATCCTTAATACCTTTTGTTGAGTTTAATCCTTTGACCTATTGTAGGAAATGAGATAATGTGTTGATATAATGACGTTGGGGTTGATACATACATATATATATCGAATACTGATATATATTAGCGTTGTATTAGAGTTTTGATATATCTTCTTAAAATACCCTTACATCGAGATATCAATCTTTATTATTTTATTAGGAAGAACCTGGAACACTTTGCACCTTACAACCATAGTTAGCATTACTAATATCTACACATACAATAATTCAAGTTTTCTTTTTAAAATCCACACCAAACCTTAACCATAAAGAGAAATCAAGATTAATATATGGCAAATTAGGTAATACCTTAGAAGAGGTCAGAAAATACAAGGAATGTGTATTTAGCATGTATAAAGAGGAAAAATATAGATATGTCTATAGGGTATAGGCAGCCAAAGAGATGTCAAAATGGGGGCTCATCATCACCCCGCTATTGGCTCGGTTGCATGTCCCCATGCAACTTATTATGTCGCTATCATACCTGCGTGTACTTCTCTCCAGTCATAAGTTGGGTGCCCAAATTCACCTGTGTTATAATATCCCAAGGTTATGTCCAGTTGCAGCCATTGAGTCCTTTCTTCTTCCTCATCCCAAGTAAGAGGAGCCTTGTAGAATCTACTAGGACACCATATAATAGGAAAATGAAATCTAAGGCCCACCCATCTAGTGTCATATCTTAACAAAGAGTTGGCATAGAAGGAAGCTCTGTTAAGGGCTAAACTGAAATATGGGTATCCCATTGAGTTCCTATCTTTTAAGTACTTAGGGAGGTCCCCCCAAATGTCATGGGATATCAACAATGCCTCCACAGAATATGACCTAGAGGCATGTAGGAAATCGTTGATGGCATATCTTTGATGGTGTCTGATGGTAACAACATCCCCCAGATCCACTCTCAATCTTTGTAGATCGTCCTTTATTAGATGAGGTAGAGGGTATTCATCCCTTACATGTAAGCTTGCCTCTGACTCCATCCTCCTGTAAAATTCAGCATCCCTTTTCCACTGAGAAAGACCGAGTATATGGGAAGTGAATGCCCGTAATTGGATATCCCCAACACCAGGGTTGGGATTCCATTGGGTGTTATCTGACAAGATAAAGTTGTAGAGATAAAGCTCACATAATAAATTCTGATCTTTCATCTCTACAGAAATATACATACTGACAAAGTCGTCTAGTTGTTTGATTTTGTGGGGTTGTCCAACTGCTAGCTTCCTCAATCTGAAAACTGTCCATCTATCATGCAAGAAGAGAGAGTAACATCTAGGTGGCTCTCACTTGTATACACCCTCAAAGGAAATATCAGTGGTTTGTTGTATTAATTTCCTTGTGTCTTCCAACTGTTGCTTGTACCCTTTAATCTTTTCAATCCATTTTCGTTCTTGTTGCAAGTACATGGAGAACCACCTGGTCTTAAGATTTTCTATGGCTTGCCTATGAGACTCCTTATTGATGATTCCCATATCAAAGAACTCATCCTTATTTCACCATTGGGGTAAATCCGGTTTCAGCTGTATGAAGGCGTGTGTATTAGTAATGACATCATCCAAGAAAGTGTTGAAAATTATTTGTGCTTCTTCCACATGGACCTTTGCACAAACTTCTGCTCTTTCCTCTAAAACTTCCTCATCCTGAATATCCCCCATCAAATTCCCTGCATTACTTTGTGGCAACTTGTGATATTTCAGTTTGCTTTTGAGCTTTTTGTTCTGTAGCAACAGCCTTTTGTTTTATTCAAGAAAACCCTGGTAGCTAGGGCTACAAAATCTAAACGACTTGGGTTCCACATGCCTTCGGCCTCCTTTTTTCTTCTTATCATGTCCTCTACATCTTGGAATGAAATGTGCACAAGCTGGTAAATCGTGAGAACTAGTTAGCTCCTTGGGTGAGGAAGGAGAGGAAGAGGGGATTTCAAACCCTGTCCAATTTTGCTCTGAATCCATATTTGGGTGCTCCACCCCTTCGGGATCTGTTATGATGTCGATCATGATATCGTCCTGCTCTCTTTTCTCCTTTGATTTGTCAACAAGCTGCTCCTTATCTTCCCTTCTTCTGATTCTGTCTCAATTTCAACAATAGAGGTTGTCCCCAATACTTTCCTAGATACCCTGGTAGACCTCCTACATCCAACTGTTATAACTTCAGTAGACCTCTTTTTGGGAGGAAGAATTCTGGCCCTTGGCTTAGTTAATGGTTGACTCATGAAGGTACTCCATGAAATTCTCATTATTTCCAATTTTGCATTGATGATCATCATCATAATCCCTTTAAGGTAGGGGGCAGTTTTTGGTCTCTTTTTCTTTCTCATGAACTCACTCATCTTTGACATACTTTTATGTAGATAATAAGGCATATTCATTGGTTTCTCTCCTACCAGATGCATCAAAAGTTGGACATGGTAATGGTGAACTAGACTGTATCGTCCTTCACAAGTAATGAACTTGTGTAAATGAAAAACCACTTCACCCCAGGGGGAGCATAATGCTTCTCTTGGTATAACCCTTCTCAAATCAGGGAGTGGGGATGGTATCTTGAGAAATTAAACCCAATTTTCAAGAGCAATCTTAAAGTTCATGTACCACTTCTCTCCCTGTAGAGGTAATTTTGTAATTTTGCTCATGGGTTCATCATAAACTATAAGGGTCAATCTCCTTACCTTGGTCTGCCTCCCATTAAAAGTCTTGGCAAATTATGAGACTAAGTCATGGTCAGAACATTGGAATTGCTCCAGAAATGCCAGCCAACCAGCTTGCTCAAATACTGTCATGGCTGATGGGTTTCTTTTAATTTCCTCTATATATCAGGCTCAATCATGTTGAATGATCCTCCCATATTTGCAAGGTTAATGTTGACAAGGAAACAAAAAGTTTAGGTTGCAGTACTTACCGGGAATTTTAGATAGTCCAGTTTCGTTCTGTCTCCTTTTTAGTATTTGGCCTGACTCATCTTTAGTACTGGAAAAGGCACGTTCTCTGTCAAAGGTGAACTCGGCTTTCCAAAAATTCTTTCGCTCGACCTTAACTGTCAAGACCGAGTCTTGGATCGAGTCCAGACTATAACTTCAACTCTTGTCGACGACTTACTTAATCTTCTCATTTAACTTGGGCTCTCGTTATCTATGATGGGCGCATTCACCGGTCCGAATAGCCTCTGTATGAATGGATGGCTCCCTTTTAGGAAATGTACCCACAAATTGACGCACCCAGTGCCCTTATGTAGCTTCCACTCTGATCACGATCAATCAATTCCCCTAGACTTTTTCCAACGTGTCCCTTCTATCTTTCGTTGAGTTCTAGTACAATTTAGATCATACATGGGATGACAAACTGATCACGGTTATGGTTCTGTAGCTGAGGTGTTGTAACCTTCAAGCTCCAATGCTCGATTCGAGCTTCTAGATACTTTGGCAAGGATTCTATCCTTCCCCAAGATTTCTACTCAGTTTGTTTAAGTCGTGATACTCAGACAACCTGGTAATGTCTAACAAAACCTCCAACTAATCACCCCGGTCCCTGATTCTTTCTATTCGGCCCTTTGCAGAATGGTTTAAATGTCATGCAGAGTCGAAGGGCTACCAAAAGATATTTATCCCGTCGGGTATCCTCAGGACCAGAGTTAGAATGATTTCATATTAAGACTGATGAGGGTATGAAATAAATAATTATCGGGTAGAGTGTGATCAGGTGTGGTGGGTGAAAGATGGTCGCTTCATAATGGTCGATTAGACGTGGTGATGATCACTACATAATGGTCATAAGGTCAATTACATAGCATAACCTTTAGCAACTAGTTTTTTAGCCAAAACAATATTACGTACTATGAAGGTCGTGGTAGGCTATAGTTTCATAGATGAGGTTTAGCTAAGACATGACCATAATCCGATATCTTCTCAACATGCAACAATATCCATAGTACCCATGCAAATAACAATGCCAAGTTATTTCAAATAAGCTTTTCGTGCTTAGGATAATCAAGGATAATTTAGGGGGATGATATTACTAATTTGCCACATAATCTCTTAACTTCTAATTACATAAAAGAAAAAGGGTTCAGATATGCTTAGAACGATTGGTAATGATAAAATTCCTTGCAATTCTGCAGAGCCATAAAATTGAACTTTGAAATATATGTTGTCAATGCTCTGTTGCAATGTTGGATGTAGTCAGGTTGTCTTTAGACCTTCTGATTTCTAATCAATTGTGCTAGAGTAACAAATTTCCTTGCAATCCAACGGAATCATGAAATTGGTATTATTAATGCAACATTTGAAGAAGATTTTTGTCAATATGCTCGAAGGTTGACATCAGGGAACTGAAAATACAATCTCAAGCTTTATCAGCAGATACTTTTAATTATCATATACATATATTGAAAATGCAAACTTTGCCTGCCGGAAGCTTGGTTTTCAAACAAGAGCCTATCCAGTTGTGCCTTGAAACGTTTTCACAACTGGAATTTTCTTAACTTGGTGATGTTGGACAATAACTGGTTTTCCAACATCATCAGTGTTGACAGTGCCCGAGGCCAGGTTTTCACTGCCAAATATTTTATTACTTCTTTCTTTTTTTGTAAGTTGGGAAAATAGATCAGGGAATAGTGGGAACAGGTGGCGATGCCACTGTGCCCATTATATTGAGATTAGTATGTTTGACTAGTTCTTGAATAAATTCTTCCTTGGTCCTGGGCTTCTAATATAACCTCAATCGATGACCATTTGACATCAGTGACGTTCTTGCTTCATAAATGGTACAAAGCTTAACGAAGCCAATCTTGTATATAGTATCTACCTCGTATGGTCCCAACCATCGGGTGTGGAACTTGCCTTTAAAATCCTTATACCATGAATCAAATATAAGGGCCCAATCTCCTTCTTTAAACTTCTTCTCTTTGATGAATTCGTCGTGCCATTTAGCCCTCTGTTGTTGGACTAAAGCAGTTTGATGTATTGTGGCCTAACGAATCTCATCAAGCTCATTAATCTACTCAAACCTATGTTGTTGGGCTTCCGAGAGATCCAAGCCCACTTGTAGTGCGATCCTCAACGTTTTGATCTCGAATTCGATGGGGAGAACCACACATTTCCCATACACTATTTCATAGGGAGTAAACCCCATGGTGTTCCTCCAGGTGGTTGTATAGGCCCATAAGGCCTCTAGGAGTTTGTTGACCCAATCCTTATGATGATGTTGGATTGTTTTAGTCAGGATAGTTTCCAATACTCGGTTTGTGACTTCCATCTATCTGTTTTCCTGAGGGTGGTAAGGAGTTGTCATCCGGTGCTTAATCTTGAATTGCTCGGTAATGGACTGTATGAACCGTGAAGTGAACTGGGTCTCTTGATCAATGACGATCTCCCGGGGGACTCCAAAGCGGACGAAGATATCTTCATATAAGAAATTAGCCACTGTGTCCTTTGCGGTCTTTGGAAGTGCTTTGTCTTCAACCCATTTAGTTACGTAGTCAGTGCACACCAGGATGTACATCTTCTTCTTTGATGGTGGGTTAATTGGTCCTACGAAATCAAGGGCTCACTTCTCAAAGGGTTCTATCTGAAGTTGAGGCTGGAGAGGAATCTCATCTGACTTCACAAGTTGTTTCATTCTCTGACACTTGTCGCAACTCCTGACATACTGCTTGGCATCCCGAAAGATGGTCGACCAATAATACCCCAGGTGCAATATTTAGTTTGCAGTCCTCTTATTTACAAAGTGGCCTCCGCATGGTTCATCATGACATGTTTTCAACATGTCATAAATTTCACCTTCTCAAACACAACGCCGAATAATATGATCTTGCCTGGTACGAAAGAGCTATCCTTCGATTCAGGAATATGTTGCACTTTGTCAGATAACCCTTTGATGCTCTTTTGGGGATAGATGTTGTGGGAGTCTACCTGCAACCAAGTTATTAGCAATATCTGCAAACCATGGTGTGTTAGTAGATAAAGCGAACAAGTGCTCATCTAGGAAGGTGTCTTCCACAGGGACAACTTCTCCTTCGTTGGTGAGTCGGGAGAGAAAGTCAACAACATTCTCCCTCCCTGGCTTGTCAATGATTGAAATGTCAAACTCCTGTAGTAAGAGCAACCACCTGGTCACTCTGCCATTGGTGATAGATTTGTTCATGAGATAATGAATGGCAGAGTGATCAATATGTATGAAGACAGAATAACCTGTGATGTAATGACAAAATTTATTAATAGCATACACAACAGCAAGAAACTATTTTTCGGTTACAGTATAGTTCTTTTCAACAGGGGTAAGGTTCTTACTGATGTACTAGATGGCATATGGTCGTTGTTCCTCTTTCTTCCCTAGAACAACTCCAATGGTTGTATCTGAGGCATTTGTAGAGATATGGAAAGGTATGGACCAATGAGGGCCCCGCAAGATTGGTCCAATGGATAATTTTTCCTTTAAAGTTTCAAATGTGATCTGACATTGATCATTCCAGGAGAATTTTGTAGCTTTTGTAAGTAATTGAAATAGGGGAGATGTTATCTTTGTAAAGTTTTCAATAAATCTACGATAGGATCCTGCATGTCCTAGAAAGATGCAAACATCTTTCTGGGTTGTGGGCACCAGAAGGTCACGAATGATTTTGATCTTAGAGGGATCTACTTGGATTCTTGTAGGTGATATGTGGTGTCCTAATACAATCCCCTCAGTACAAATCATATGGCATTTTTCATGGCTGAGAGAGAGGTTGGTTTCTTGGCATTTGACCAAGACCTTTTCTAGATTGTCTAAAGCTTCCTGAAAGGTATCTCCATATACGGTAAAATCGTCCATATAAATTTACATGCAATCATTGGTCATGTCAAAGAATATCCCTAAGACAACCCTCTGGAATGTAGTCGGAGCATTACATAGTCCACACAAAAGTACTCGGTAAGCGTAAGTTCCCCATGGGCATGTAAAAGTGGTTTTCTCTTTATCTGTAGGGGTGATCTGTATCTGATTATAACTGCTAAACCCGTCAAGAAAAGAGAAATACATTTTCCCTACCAAGGTATCCAAGACTTGATCAATGAATGGTAATGGGAAGTAATCTTTCAATGTGGCCTTATTCAGCTCCCTCTAGTCAACACAAATACGCCATTTTCCATTCTTCTTTGGCACAATAGCCAAGGGTGAAACCCATTTACTGTCAAAGATTGGGTAAATGAAACTTACGTCAAGGAGCTTCTGGAGCTTCCCCTTGACTATATCCTTCAAAGCATGGTTCATTCTCCTTTGTGGTTGTTGAATAGGTCGGGAATCCTCCTTAAGATAAATGTGATGGGTACATAGATTAGAGTGGATCCCTTTCATGTTAGTATAATCCCAAGCGAAGGCGGAACTGTTCTTTTTTAGTGTTTCGATGAGCTGCTTTTGCTGAGAGGAGTCTAGTCTGGCATTGATATTCAAGGTCTTCCCAGGATAGATTTCAACAACTAAGCTTTGATCTTCAGAGGTAGCATTCACAGGAACCAATTTAGCTAGTAATTGTGTTGGTTCAATTAGTGAATAAACTTCCTGTAATTTCTCCCCTAGGATATGCTCCAAAGTTGGGTGATTGGCTATGTGAGGATGTGCTAGATATGCACAAATAAAATCATCCTCAGTAGCCTGTTTAAATGTCGATGCTTGGTCAAGGCTCAATAGAGGTTGTGTGGGTTCCTCGTCACTATCTTCGATCCAGGGGGAATTCTCTAGGTCAAGGGAAGGTTTAGCAGGAGGGTAGAAGGCTAACTTCTTGGTTGAGTTCTCGTGGGAGATGGTCATATCTCCTGATTTGCAATCGATATATGCGTCAACAGTGGCCAACCAAGGTCTTCCCAAAGTTAATGGGTATCCCCCTAGGTTGGCCTTCGGTTGTGTTGACCGCCCATTTAGCAACGGTGGTCAACTCATGTGCCATGAAGTATGCATCATCATATGCAAGTATGTTGAAGACATTTTGGTTCTACTTGGGCATTTTATGCTCCAGCACAAAATTTTGTAAATGAAATTTCCGCACCCCTGCGTGGGTTAATAATGTAATAAGTCTACATGGATCATAGTTAGGTCAGGTACCTTGGGATGTTTTCATTGAGAGAGTTCTTTTCACCGAGGGTTTCTTATCCTCAGATTGTCAACTGGGCTTTTTAGCCTGGTTGATTTCCCATGAGTTTTTCCCTCCACACATGCAATAATTCATCCAAAGTGGTGAACGGCGTTCTAATGATCTCATCCTTTGGTAGCTATTGTTTAGGAATGTTGTAAATGACCATGCCAGACAGTGTAGAAAGTTTCGCGGAATTTCGTCGAGTCTAGATAGGATTTTTTTTAATTAATTAAATTTTTAATAATTTAATTAATTAAATATTTTTTGAGCAAATGTTGTAAAAACTGGGTCTTTGGGCTTTTGATAGGGGTATTTGTGCTCAAAATAAATGAAATAGCACCCCCTACACCCATGGACCAAGTTTCAGCTCAGTCGGACGAAGTTTGCTATGCCTTTGTCCACCCAGAGTCAAAGTCAGTCAAAATAGCAATTTTAATTGCTAAGTCATTTTTGTATTTTTTGTAAAAAAGAGTTAATGGGTGAGTTTGAAGGTGGAAAAGAGCAAGATTAGACTTTACCTAACCCTCCCAATCTTTTCCAACCTATTCTAACCCCCTACCCACCTTTTACACTCAAAAATCATGGCCCCCTAGGGGAAGTGACGTTTTTCTTTGGTAGAGGTTGTTGTGACTTATTTGGGGCCCCCTCTCATGAGTTATGACTCCCTTTGACCCCCACATCACCTCCTAGGATGATCCCACTCCTTTTCTTTCATTAATTTCCCTCCATTTCTTCATTTTCACCCTTATTTTGCCCCCTCCAAGAGGAGTTACGCCCCCCCTCTTCTAGAAACTCCACAAATGATTTTTTTTTTACTTGGTGGGAGGTTGTTGTGACTTCATTTGGGGGCCCAAGGATCCTTTTCTTTTAAATTATTTGAGACCTCTCACCCTCCTCGGCATCAATCCTAAGGCCTCCCACACTCCTTTGCTTGATCCCAACACACCTCCTACTTTTACACCACATAGATCTAACTTCCAAAACCCTAGATGGTGTGCCCTAGCCTTGAGATCTACTCTTATGCTTGGTGGTGGACACTTGGCATTGATCCAAGAGAGGTAGGTTTGCCTCTCCAAGTATAAATAGATCCCTCTCCTCACTCCCAACTCACCAATCTTTGAGCTAAAGTTACTATGCCGAAATCCCTCTTCACTTCCATCTTCTTGCTCTTGCCATCTTGTCATTTCACTCATTGCTCTTGAGAGATTGGAGCAAGTATTTCTCCAACCTCTCATATTTGGAATAAAAAGCTTTGGAGGATTTTGAAGACATCCAAAAGTATTCTGGTTTTCTTCTTGCATATGAGGTGATTTTGTATTGTTCATGTTTTATGTGTGGTTGGAATAGATCTATGGTAAAATATTTTACTATAGTAGGTTAGCAAAGAGTATTCTTGCTAGTTTATGCTTATTGGATAGCCTAGGGTTTGAAGTATTTCACATTCTTGGTCTTTTCAATATTGCTATCTATTTCCATGCTTCACGTATTGCTTTGAGTCTTGCAGGTTGCTTCAAAGGATTTATTGGGATAGCATCAAGAACGAGCCTACCCTTAAAACCTTCTCACACTCCTTGTTTTCTTGTTCCATTTATTTTCTGCATCATTTTCATTTGTATTTCAGTTTTCTAACACTCATAGATAGGTCAAAAATATCAACTTTTTATTTCAGATTTTATGTAAAAAAAATTCTGTGTAAAAACAGAAATTTTTTTGACATTTTGTGTGTGTTTTGCAGCATTTCCAGCAAGCTTTTGTTTGTTGTTTTTTGCAGGGTCTTACCAGATATAAGAGGAAACGCTGCTCAAATCTATCTAGAAGACTTCCCCAAGAACCCCTCTTGGTTGGGTAACTATCTCCTAACCTTTCTCCTTGTAAATCCAAACTTTCTTTCATTATTTCATTCATTCTTTGGTCTATAATCATAAGCTAACATAGTAGTTGCCTACACCTTGGGGAGAAATCCCCAATATCGTTGGGCTAGGCTAGTTTGTTTTCCTTTCAAGTTTTTCATTTATTTATTTGTTTCATTTTAATAATTTATTAATTTGTTAATAACCCTCTTTGGCCAACAATGGTAGGTTTGTCTCCACCTTGGCCATTGTAAATGGTTTCATTCTTTTAAGTTTTTCATATCTAATAAGTTAATGTGTCTGCACCTTGGGAGAGTAATCCCCAAAATCGCTAGGCTTAAGGAAAACTTATCTTCTTTTGATGTCTACATGCTTAATGGTTAAAATATTCTAGATAATCACCACATCTAAGTTTCCTTTCTTCAAGTTATTTTATTTCATATGATTATGTTCATATTGTTAAATGGTTTAATGGTTTAGGATATTACTTAAGTGCCAAATCTATTAGTTTCTCATAAATCATTTTACATTTTACATTTCTAAGCATACGTGATCTAATTCATGGTTTAAGATCTCATTCATTAACTTGTCAAATCTTTATGTTTCAAGTACATTTATCTTTTAAGTGGGTTTAACATATAATATGTATTGATGAATGGTTAATCTTTAACTCTCATTTTCACTTTCATAAGGCAAGTTGTTCTTGTCCATTTTCATCTTGCACTTTTAATGTCTAAATGGTGATATGATGCTATGGTGATTATCTTTGCTTAATGTCTTTTCATTCATGTTACATTTTATGGTTTAAGCAATTACATTCATCGTTTTACATCTTTCAAGCACGTCTCCTTTCACCTTTAACTTTCAAATCTACATGTGGAATGGTTAATGAATGAATGGTATAATATCTTGCAACTTTCCCTTTATGTTTTGATATGTTAATGGTCATCTGATTTACATCTTGCAAACTCATTTTTGCCATCATTTTCAATTCGGCCATGCGCTAAAAGTAAAATTTAAAGTGTCTAAAATACTCCTAAAAGCAACCCAACACACCTGAAGACCCACCCGAGGGTCATAATAACATTATAGACAACTTTAGGAGCTTTATTCATCCATCTCCACCATCTAAAACAGGTTTGAGGGTTACCCGGGGGGAAGTGGCGGGGGACCGTCCCGTGATCCTTAAGGGGATCATTTCCGAGAGAACTCTTACTGTCAGGGCTGACCTGGGAAGCTAGGGTGGGCCTCGTTGCCTTACTATCTTGAGCACCCGGCAATCATTTGGCCAAGAGAGGAGGAAGTTTAAAGAACAAACATAGTTTAGGGGGAGGGAATAAAATTTATCTAACTTTTAAACAACTCCTTAAACATCTAGTTGCATAGATAATCTTTGTGTGTTTGAGGGACTTAGATGTATGCTTAGGAACACACATTAATAATAATTTCATGCTTATATCTTTATTGCAACTTCATGGTGGATGTCTTTGATGTTTTATTGAGCAATTGAGTTAAACATTGAATATCTTTTGGTTCATTTGCTTTGTGGTGTGATTCAAGAAGGGGTTGAGTATCCCACTTGGGGAGGCATCACCTTCTTGAGTCTTGAGTGCTTTTTATGGTTGCCAGTGAAAGCAGTCCAATAGAGTAAGTGC
>SNQJ01S0041915.1:121780-136207 GCA_010110895.2 Picea sitchensis
CGATAACACATACCACTCAGGATGTTTGATGGTGCAAAAATATTTGAATGACATATCTGCATGAAATGTTGCACTAAGCTCCTGATACTCCCTCAAACAATCTGCAAACTCCTCATCATGTCCTTTTTGTCTTGTTTGTTGCCTCTTTGAACCAATAGTTCCATTGATCCTTGCATTGTTTTGATGGATTTCCATAGCCTGCATCAACTGTTGTCACCCCTGTACAAGAATATTAGGAATATTCCTCAGACTATCCTCCATATCCGATCTGAACTTTTTCTCTCTACTACTGCCTCTGAAGGTATAAGTGCAAGTTATCATCGCTGAAATTTAGTGGAAACAATCTGAACTAACTCCTCACTGAAAATCAAGAAAATCAAGAAAATCAACTTTGATGCCATTGAAATATCCCTTCTTGTGCTGGACATTTTTTCTGAAATGATTTGTTGGTGCCTGATATTGTTTCAAGGGTTTAATGTAATTTGCAAGACATGCATGTGGTTTCAGTATCCAATAACATAATTTTATTGCAATAATAATAAGAACCAAATTACAATTACCCAAAACTCAATCCAAAATATTATAATAATAACTAAACTCCATAGATCTAGTATGTTTATTAATGGATCTGACCTGAATACCAACGAATGATAAATATAAGCTCATATTTGTTGCATACAAGGAAAATACCACTCAAATATGTTGCATGAAAGAAAGATATTGCCCAAATATATTGAATACATGTGCATGATGGATATAAGCTCGAATCTGTTGCATGCAAGAAGGATATGGCTCAGATCCGATGCCTGCAAGAAGGATATAGCTCAGATTTGCTGCAATAAGCTCGGATCTGTTGCATTCAAGAAGGATATAGCTTGGATCTGCTGCATGCAAGAAGGATATAGCTCAGATCTGTTGCAATAAGCTCGGATCTATTGCATGCAAGAAGGATATAGCTCAGATCTGCTATAATAAGCTTGAATCTGCTACATGCAAGAAGGATATAGCTCAGATCTGTTGCATGCATGGATGGAAACACTGCATGCACTCCAGAATACGATGCCAACTGTTGGATTTGACTAGAAACTAATGAAAGCGATTCCCTACGTGAAATAATTGTCAGAAAATGATGGGATTTGTCCCACTGGAAGCACCCTAGCTCCCTCTCAACTAGGTTTCAAGGGGTTAGGTTCGCTCTACTTCTCCAAGCCTAGCGATCTATTTGTCTAGTCAATCCTCCTCCAAACCCTCGCATTGCAAAGATGAATCCACCCTATATCTCTGATCTAAATCTGCTTGACTCCTGAACCTGTAATTGATGTGAATCCTTGAAGAAGGATCAAATCATGTAATTTGAAGCCTGATGAAGAACCTGGGTGATTCTTCCGATTGATTAGGGTGTGTCTTTCAACACCGAAATCGATCAATGGTGGTGGTTTCCTCCAGAAGTCCACAAAACATCAAAAAGCCGCCTGACTTCTCCTCTGGTTGCCAATTCTCAATTCAATTCCCAATAATAATGGAATTAGGTCGTTTTTCCTCCTTTATACTCAACCCCCATCTAATTCCACATTCACTCTAATTAATTAAGTGAATTTTCCTAAGTTTTATCTTTAATAATCACATAAGTCATTTAAAACACCTTTTTCTCCTTTTTACTATCTAATGTCACTTTCACTTTAAACTTTTGGTTAAATGGCATTAAATAATTATTTTATTCCCTTTTTCTCCGGACTATGGCCTACGAGAATCAATATAGGCTACTGAGTCACTCCTCCTGGAGTCATCACTGGGGAAGGGAGACTACAATCCAAGAGATAGCATAAAAAACCCTTACTTGTCAAGAATATTCCACCAGAATTGCCAAGAAACAAGAATCCAGGAGATAGAGCTAGCCTTTTTCCTCCAATAGACAAGTATTCCATCCAAAATGCACTAAAGAAGAGGAGGATAGAATTTCCCAAGTAGGGCGACAATTTCAACCAAGAATCTTATGTAATTCTCAAGTGATGATGATAAAATGAAAGTGAGGTGACCTTTATTTATATGAGGTCACCTAAAACCAATTTGTCCACTTTAAAATGTCAACAACAAATTAGAAGGAGGTCGACCTCCTCCATTTGCCTTTTACAACTTAAAAATATAAAATTACATAAAATAAATCCCTAATGATGATGACATCATGCCCTAAAAGGCTGACATTGGGCTAAAGATTAGACGTTGGGCCTCCAATAGCAAGTCGTTTGGCCTCCAAAGCCCATGTGTCATGTCATCATGTGCTAGAGTGTCAAGCAATGCATCTCCCTCCAAATCACATCATATCACCTCTAGAACAATCAAGCCCCATCATAACCCCATCATCCAAGGTGACGTTAAGGGCTAGGGTGTGATGTCCTAGGCCTCCCAAGGCCAACATTTAGGTGCAAGGGACCACAATGTCACCACCACATGTCGTCCAGGTGTCTCCAAAGGAAACATTCATCTTCTCAAGCCCTCAATGAGTGGGGCAAATCATCCATCTTGGTGTCTTAAAGCCCCTATGAAGGTCCAAGTGACCTAGTCCCTCCATGGAGTAGCTTACACCCGACAAGGTACTGTAAAGACAAACAAGTACGCCCTCCAAGGATCCAGAAGTCACATGTATCATGCCAAGTAAGCCATATTTAATAAAAGAACCACCCAAACATGTGCATTATATCCCCCCTTTTCAAATTTAAACAAATGCTCAAAGACCTTATACAACTTGCCAAATTTAAGTATGGGAGCGTCGTCATGGTGGCCTATTGGGTAGATCAATCCCCAAGTCAAGGAATGTTTCCCAAGAGGACCCTCTCTAAGTCATGTAAAAGAGTATGAGGTGGATGGGGTATGGCTTCTGGGCATGGGTTTTTCTTGACATACAGGGGTCATATTGTCTCATTTATGGGTGTTGTTATCCACCAATTTGCACAAGCTAGATTTCCTGAAGAGCCGCCAAAGAATGAGCAATCAGTGTTCATATGACAGAGTTCAGAGTTCACCCGGTCTTTCTAAAGACCACATTTTTCCGCATTTCCACCATTGTAATAAATGACATGAGTATGAGATATTGTAAAAGACTATTGGCCACCTAAGACCTAGGTATGAGCATGTACTCTAGAGTGTTTTTTTTATTTGTTAATTATTTTTTCTGCTTGCCTTTGTGAGCGATTAAATAATTTCTAAGTTTTTTCACTCAGAACACTGACTCCAGAGATGGAGTATGTGCTCGTGGTTAGGCCTTGGCATGGAAAACCAATGCCTAGTGTCTAAATGTATATGAGCTCATACTAGGTCATCTTGATTGAGTCATTTGGAAATTGCGACTAGTTTTGATAGTTTTTTTTTAATGTTTCAATGAATTAATTAAATTCCCGCAAAAATGGAATTTTTTAATTCTGAGTCAATAAATTGTAAAAATATGGCATCAAACATTATTAGATGCCATATTTATTGTCGTTTTCCAGTCCAGAGTATCATGTAAACCCCTATTTTCCTTCTTTCGAGACAAAAAAGTGATTATTATCACTCAAAAAATGAAATTTACTCGAAATTTACGGAAAATGGTTAATTAAATTCATTTCCTATTTTTTAGGAGAACTAGGGAACATGTTGGAAACATGTTTTTCTCATGTGCCCAGTTGACTGGAAGCCTAAGCAAGTTAAGATAAGGTGAGGGCGACTTCATTAGGGTGATGTGGACATGGGGGAAATCCCAATGAAAGGACTCGACCCCACCTACCCAGTTGGCACATTCTAGAGGAGGGGCGCACATCCCAAAGTGCTCACACATCTCTTAATTAACCCTTTCACTCCACCTCACTCCATTCATCCTCACTTTACTCCACCTCACTCACCCATCACCTCACTACACTACCTCTCCACTCTACACCTCTCCTCCTTCACTCACGCGCCACTCTCCTTAAACCCACGCCTCTCCCCTTCACTCACGCATTACCTAAACCCTAGCGCATCCCCTCTTTGGAGTTGTTACCACCTTGGCTATATAAGCAAGGCTACCCCTCCTCCATTCGTTAGAGTTGGAGCTTTGGGAAGATAGACCATTATTGTATCATTGCATCATTTCTAAATTGAATAAAGAAGACTTTGGAGTTCCATTGGTGTTGATGTTATGTGAGGATGCTTGGATCTAGTGCTATTATCATGAGGTAATCTGTATCTTGTTCTTTAATCTTGTATATATATTTGCAAAGGCTTTGAAGGTATGTTATCATACAGTAGAGTGAGGTAAATCTAGTTTGATCCATCTCATTTATTTTCTATTGAACATCTAGCTTTTGTATTGCATGTCTTCTTTTCAGTTAAATTAACATGCATATTTGAGTGGTTGTTTTGTGTAGGGAAGACCTTTTAACAAGTGTTTGCAGGATTGAAGTACATTGTTTGCAAGTTCTCCAATCTTGGAGGATTGATCGGTTGTAGCTTCATCCATCATTTTTCCAAGAGTTTCAAGGATTAGAGCTCCCTCTACTCTTCATCAAAGGACTCCATAGCACACAGTTTTTAATTTTTGAAAGAAAAAAGAGTTTCTTCCTTTCTCCCTCTCAGTTTTCTTCAAAATTAGTTGGTCACTGCTTTCATGCATGCTTGAGGAGTTAGTTTAAATTTAAAATTTTAACTTAGTTTCTTTTGCATGCAAAATATCTAGATCTAATTGCAATTCTTTCAAATTAAAGAAGTAGATCTAGGTCATTTTCTAGCCTATTTTCTTCTAGATTTTAAGCTAGTTAAGTGTCTTGTTTTGCATTTAAAATCAAGCTAACTGGCTGCCCTATGCTTGTTGTTTTAGGACAACAAACAAAAATAGCTAGAAGAGCCTAGAGTAGGTTCATGCAAAGTGTCAAAAAAGTTTAAACATTTCAATTTTTGCCTTAGAAAATTTTCTAGTTTTAGTTAATCTTTTAAAACTCCTTTTCATCACATTCTAACAAACTTTGTTTGTTGTTTTATTGCAGAAATAACAGGTACACATGGAGATTCCGTCAAATTTTGGCAAAATCAAGGCTTCTGAAACACCCCGGGGGGTTTCTACTCCATCCACGAAGTTTCTCTCCTTCTTCGTTTCTAGTAATTTCTTCAAGATCCAAAATTTCTAAGGATCCTTTCTTCAAGCTAAGCTCAAAGAGAACTTTGTTCTCGGTGTAATAGTTGCAATGAAAGCGGACCCTTTTGTGCCCAGTTTCTCCATCCCCATTAGGGGGATTTGTGTGGCTTTCTTTTTTTGATGCATGTCTAAATCTTTTATCTCAAACACACATTCAAGTTAAGCTAATTGAACACACATAAACACTCACATTTCGCATGCATGTTAATTAAAAGGAATTTTGAATCTCTTATGCATATTTAGTTCAGACTGCTTCAAATCCTTTCAACAATAAGTGTTGCAAATCTTTTAATTTCTAAAGTATCTTGCAATTTATCTTTCAAGTTACAAAGCAGGGCACATAATTTATCTCTTTCAAAGTGTTGCAAAGATCTTTAATTTTCAAGTACTTTTGCAAGTTTTCTCTACAAAGCAGGGTACTAAATTTATTTTTTGCAAGTCAATAAACATTTTCTTTTGTAGTCTAATTAGGGAAATCCTACAAGGAATCTTCGCTTTAGTGGAAACATAAGAGGATTTGTGAGGTTATCTGGCGGGAACTTTGAGATCTAGGTTCTCCTTGTTGGATCCCCCCACACTTTCTTGAGCTTGTGTGTCAAATCAAAGGGTTTACCCTGTTGGATCTGCGGCATTGCTCAACCACCACTTTAGGGACCTTTTCTAAGGACCAAATCTAGTTTAGACAAAAATCTACTTTCTTTGCAAATAAAATTCTCTCACTAACTGAACATTAATTTACCTTAATAAAACACTCGATTTACAATTGTCCACGACTCCCTTTAAGGCACTCGTATAATTGGTATATTTTTCATGTGAGCAATCTTTTACATTCATGCACATTGTCTAACTTATATGCTTAAATCTTGCATATCTTGTATCCTTTGATATATGCATGTTTATGGACAAGTATTTTATATGATCTCAATGATGATGAATGATAATTGTTGAATGGTTTGTTTTATTTAAGAAATAAACTCCTAGAAGTAAGTTCTTTTGTTTTCTTAGTTTAAAAGAGCCTCAGATTATTTTATAGGGACTACCCCCCTTGGCTTCGCTAGGAGTTGGCCTAGATGGAGGAGTTCAGGATCAGGTGACAGCACCTTGACTCGAAACTTGTCCCCAAGAACACACCAAGTGGATTGAAGGTTTCTTCCATGTTACCCCAGGTGTGTATAAGGACGACAACATTTTTGGCGTCGTTGTCGGGGATAAATCTTTCTATTCTCGGAACACAACTTGTTTTTCCTTTTATTTTACTTAGTTTTTTATGCTTCTAGTTTATCAAAAATAGACTCAACCATCTGGCGACTCCACTTAATTCCAATTTGACTAAGTATTCTACAAGGAAGAGGTTAGCCAAAGCATGTTACCGTAGAGTCCTTAGTCATTTAGGGACCGAGTCCATTTATGATATTCACCTGCTCTTTGTTAATAACAAATTTACTTCATAAATGGCTATATATGATAAATGTGATTTCACTGCAATAAATAATTATCCACATGCTCTCCCTAAAAAAGCTATTGAAAAGTTGCCTAGTTTCCAAGGAAATAATGTTATATCAACCAAAATGCACATTAAGTCTTTTATGAGATGTGCTAACAAATGGTGTGCAGCCCATGATTATGAGGATATCAAGATGAAATTATTTGTCCTCTCCTTAGAAGAAGATGCCTTAGATTGGTACGAAGATATGCCTAAAACAAATTCAAAACACTCAAAGATATTCTAGATGCCTTCATAGAAAATGGGGGGAAAAGAAGGATCATTGTTAGTTGTTAGCAGCTCTTAACTCAATAAAAAAGAACGAGAATGAGACAATGGATGAGTTTAATAAAAGATTCAATGAACTTGTCTCCAGCATGCACATTGATATATGTTAATGTTTATGCCATTATTATAGTTCTTTGCATTTCATTAGATAAGAGCATAATAAGAACAAGATCACTGAGAAATACACATTCACAAGAGACACAACATTTATCCTGGGACACAACATTTATCCCCGGGAAACCCTCTAGGGAAGAAACCCAAAGAAAAACTTCCTTATCATAAATGGTTTAGCAATGTCTAAGAGATAACTCAAACCAATACGTAAAGTCCTCCCCAAGATATGCACATGCCACCCTCTTCTTCTCTCCAACTTGTAATTGCATTTTGCCTCATAAGATAATGAGCAAGGAAGGTGTCTTAGAAGTGAGGCGCTACTCTTATTTATACAACTGCACGTAGAAGAGTCACCACCAAGTGGCCGACTTCACTCCGGGTGGTAAACCTACCTTAATTAATTCTAGGCCTTCCATTATAACTCAAGTAGTTTTCTTATTCAACACTTTGTAATTGCCCGATGACTAATCCAAGTTAAAAGGGGATTTGGTCCTTATTCAATTATCGACATGATTAATCCACAATGGGATTAACCTAATAACAATAATAATAATAATGATTACGATTAACTTCTCAATGGGATATTAAACTAATAACAAAATAATAATAAGAATGCTCTTCAAGAAGCTATTATTTCAACACTCTTTAACAAGAAGGGTATGGCCTTCATCAAAGATCGTGCCAGAGGTCTCAGATCATTAGGTGGCATCCGAGGAAAAGATCATCAATATCATCTTGAACAATTGTCTAGCACATTTACGAAGTCATCTGAGTTTTCATCGTTAAAGATCATCATTCTCAAAAGAATGCTAATTACTATCCTCATGATCAAACATGTATCAAGAAAATGGGAGGATGAAACAGGAAGGAGGAATGAAGATGGAGGAAGGAAGGATGGAAGGAAGGAATGGAGGAAGGAGGAATGGAATGGATGGAAGGAAGGATGGAGGAAGGACGGATGGATGATGGAAGGAAGGATGATGGGTGGATGGAGCTGGATGGAGGAATGGAAAGGATGGAAGGAATGGAAGGAAGGAAGGGATGAAGGAAGGAGTGGACATGGATGGACCGAGGATGGAAGGAATGGAATGGAATGGAATGGAATGGATGGATGGATGGATGGATGGATGGATGGAAGGAAGGAAAGTGGATGGAATGGAGGAATGGACGGAATGGAGGATGGATGGATGGACATGGATGGACGGATGGATGGATGAAGGAAATGGAAGGAGGGACGGAAGGAAGGAAGGAATGAAGGATGGATGGATGGATGGAATGGATGGATGATGGAGGATGGACGGAAGGAAGGATGGATTCTTTAGCATCGCTGCCTTCTGCAGATCCTTCGGGCTATATTTCCTCATGTGACCTCGGAGCAGGTCAACAACAAAACAACAAGCAAGAATAATATCCTTCTTGATAATATATAGCAATAATAGCAATAAACAATCATCACAAGAGCTCCTTTAGAGCTATCACTTATAGTTTATCAAAGATTAAAGGTAAGGAATACAACTCCAAATGAGGTCGTCAACACTCATAGTAAGTTGTCAGCCAAGCATTCTTCCATATTTAAGTAACCTGGAACTAACACAAGGTTTCTCCTAGAGGAGGTGTTAGTCACATCGAGCAGCATTTACATCTTTTATTCACATGCTATCAAGTATAATACTTTACTATCCATTGTTATTCCCAACTAAAGTCATCAGCCTTGTCAGTGTGTACTTTGAATCTTGATTTAATCAAACCTAGAGCCTTGTCCTCAAGAGTGAGTGCTTGCTTTTCTTTTAAGTCTCCTTCACTCAAATGACGAAAGCTTTCCTGAACCTTGCCTTTGTACTAAGACAATACGCTTATCTTGATAGAAGGTTAGGTTAGAGGATAAGCTCTATGATCAACTTTAATTCTTCTAATATTTTGATCATAGCTCAACATGCAACACCTCCATCAAGATAATTTCATAACAAATAGATGCATATTAGAATAATCACACCTTGGTTACATCATTCCTCCTCTGAATGTGTTGATCTTGAGATCCTTCCGATCTATGGCAAAAGATCCCTTTCTCCGCGAATACTCTTTAGGGTTTAACCATTAAACATATGTAAGTACATACCTCTAATAGCATTTGCGGGTAGTGGCACCATCCAGTAGCAGTGGGTAATCACATTTAAAACTTCAAGGGTGATTAAACCGTTCACGACCGCACCGCGAACTGGTACCGCGAATCGAATCGGGTTCTCGAGATCGCGAATCGCATCGCATCGCGAACTTAGGGTTTTGCGAGGAAACCCTAATTCTTCAAACTTCAATTTTGAAATTATGATCCAAGGAATAGATGCGCTAAGATGAGTTCAGTTGAAAATGGAATTTCAAAACTAACTTTAATTTCTCTTCAAATTTGATCTCAAGGGATTTCCGACTGGTGTTTTCCGGTTTTCTAGTACTTCTAGTACTCCTCAGTTTTCTAGTTTTTCTCGTACTTTGTGAAACTAGGGTTTCACTTTCCTGAGAGATCTAGCCACCTAAAAGGTGTTTTAAGTGCCAAATTGATCCTTGGGGAGGCTACTTCTAGGGTGTTAGGAGCTGAAAATACTCACTTTTGCAGTTCCCACTTTTGGGGTATGGTATGGACGTTTTTCCTCTGGTAAATTGTGCTTCTGTGTTGGCTCGATTCCATGTTAATGTTTATGCCATTATTATAGTTCTTTGCATTTCATTAGATAAGAGCATAATAAGAACAAGATCACTGAGAAATACACATTCACAAGAGACACAACATTTATCCTGGGAAACCCTCTAGGGGAAGAAAACCCAGCAAAAACTTCCTATCATAAATGGCTTATACAATGTTCAAGAGATAACTCAAACCAATACAGAAAGTCCTCCCCAAGAGATGTGCCACCCTTCTTCTCCTCTCTCCAACTTCCAATTGCAGCTTTCCTCATAAGATAATGAGCAAGTGAAGTGTGTCTTAGAAGTGAGGCGCTAGCCTCTTATTTATATCAATCTGGCACGTGTGAAGAGTCACCATTTGGCAGGGCCGACCTCTCACTCTGGGTGGGTAAACCCACCTTTAATTAATTCTGGGCCTTCCATTATAACTGTTGGGGTCGACTTCTTATTCAACACTTTGTAATTATCTAATGACCAATCCGCAAAAGAGGATTTGGTCCTTATTCAATTACCGACATGATTAATCCACAATGGGGATTAATCCAATAACAATAATAATAATAATGACATGATTAATCCTCAATGGGGATTTAATCCAATAACAAAATAATAATAAGAATGCTCTTCGCAGTTACATTATTTCAACAATATCAAGCCTCCTAATGATGTTATTTTAATCTACTATGTCGAGGCTTTTGGAGGGGAAATGAGATACCAACTTAGAGATAAGGAACCCCTCAACCTCAAGTCAGCTCAAGAAATAGCAATCAAAATTGATAAAAACATGCAGGTTTCAGGCAAGTCCAACCTTCCTGGTTTCAGTAGAGGTAGTTCTTCTAGGCAAACAAAGGCGAAGGACAAGGCTGCGGCTTTAACTCCCAAAAATAAAGACCCTAATTTTGACCCCCTAAAGGTCGTCACTAAGATGGTCAAACGAATGGAAGCTACCCATGCTACTCAGCTTAGTGCCATGCAAAATAGGCTAATAGCGATGGAAAGGTCTCAAAACAATAGGTTTCAACCTAGACCAAATAATGATAGGTGGCAGAGAAAAGGTCCCCCTCAAGACCAAAGGCCCCCTAATCAACTAGAGTCAAATAATGTGGTTAATGAAGAAGCACCACCTTTCTGTAGAGCTTGTGAAGACTTTTACGAGGAATCTACCTGTCCAGTATTTTGCTAGATTAATGAACAAGGCCTTCCTCCAGAAAACAACTTTGTAGGACAACCCAAAAACTCCAACCACATCAATAACTTTGGTGAAACTCACCCTATATCTATGGATTATTGGTTTCAGATGCAAGAAAGGAGTGAGCAGGCAAATAAAGTGGTTGAAGAATATGATAATGTGACTAAGTTATATGGTCACAAACCTACAGATGAGAAGATCTTAGAGATGGCAAGGCACAGAGGGATAGTCTACCAGAGGAGGGGGAAAGAAGGAACTAGCAACTCTCAACCTAACTTTCCAAAGGTAACTACTCCTACACACACTCCAATTGTTAATCTAAATATTGATTTAGGTAGTTGGATATCAAATGCAAAGGTCTTGGTTTTAGTGTCAGATCTCTTGAAAATTCCCTCACAGAAAGAAAAGCTTCTGCAAGCTATAAATCCTCCAAGTAATAAAATTGTTCCAGGTAATAAAGTTGCTCCAAAAGATCAAGAAAAGGTTAAGGAACAACATGAAGATCCTCCAGTGATCTTAACTAGCAGAGATAGGACTAAGGAAGAAAATCCTCCTTTCTTTGTATCACTAGAAATAAATGATCAATGGCTACACAACTGCATGTATGATTGAGGGGATTCATCAAACATCATCATCAAAGGGATTATGCAAAGGTTAGGTCTAAAAATCACAAGGCCTTATCAAAATGTCTGTGCCATGGACTCTAGAGAAATTGAAACACATGGAATAATCATAGACCTCCCAGTCAAGCTAGCCTTCCTTCCTAACTTTGCATTCAAAATGGATGTCCTTGTTATAGATGTGCCAGATGCATGGGGGATGCTTCTATCTAGGAAATGGGGAGCTCATATGGGTGGCTGCTTGAATATGGATTTGACATTTGCTACTATTCCATACCCTCCTCCTTCAACTGAGAGTTTCAGACTCTTTAGGGAAACAGAAAGGAAGTATCACATAGAAGACCCTAAAGAGCAATTTAATGAGTTTCTATGCCAAGTGTCTGATATGGGTGACTTCTCCATATGTTCTAACTTCTTAGCTCCAGCTCAAGAGAAATTCAAAGATGAAAAAGTTAGCAATAAAGCTTGGAAAATGAATTTTGATTGAGCCCACCCTAGATCAGGCAAAGGGGCAGGTATTGTCTTAAAATCTCCATCCAGAAAGACTTACAATTTTGCATTTAGACTTGAGTTTGATGCAACTAATAATGTGGCAGAATACGAGGCATTTTTTCTAGGCTTAGAAATTGCTAAGGACATGGGTATCAAGATTTTGAATATAAAAGGTGACTCAGACTTAGTAATTCTCCAAGTGAAAAACAAGTATGCATGCAAAAGTGAGAGGTTAAGAAGATACATAAATGCTATATGGGATACCATAGAATTCTTTGATGCTATGGATCTCATTACTATCCCTAGGGATCAAAATAGTTTGGTTGATAGTCTAGTTGTAGTAGCTTCTACCCTCCAGCCCTCAGAAGATATAATGAAAGGAGAAGGAAAGATGGAGATAATATTTAGGCCATCTGTCCCAGATAATATTGACCATTGGCAGGTTTTCAAGGATGATGAACAAGTTCTAAGGTTCATCCATAATATAGAAGAATTCTCGGATTTTAATGTCAGCTACAAAGAGGAGGGTAAAGAATATGTTAAGGAGGATAATCCTATTAAAAATCCAGTTCCCAGAGGAATAGCAGCCCTAGAAGAAATTTTTGACAGGCATGACATGTACAAAAAGAAAAAGGAAACAATAAAGCCTGACAAATATATTGAAATCAACATTGGGACAGAGGAAATCCCAAGGTTTATAAAAATTGGAAAAGGAACCTTAGAGAAAGAAAGAAAGGAATTGATCAACTTAGTCCAAGAGTATAGGGATGTGTTTGCTTTCACATATGATGAACTCAAAGCATACAAAGAGGATGTGTTTCAACACACTATCCCCCTCAAGGATGACACAAAACCTTTCAGACAAAAACTTAGGAGAATAAATCCTAAGTTGGCACCTCTAGTTCAAGTCGAGCTCAAAAAGATGTTGGACGTTGGGATCATTGCCCCAACCAGACATTCATCTTGGTGCTCCAACTTAGTTGTTGTCAGAAAAAAGAATGGGGGAATAAGATTATGTATTGATCTTAGAAAACTTAAATCTTGCATGTATTAAAGACAACTATCCTCTACCCAACACGGAGACCCTACTTCAAAGGGTAACTGGTTCCAAGATTATGTCCATGTTGGATGGCTTCTCAGGCTATAACCAAGTTTTGGTGAGGAAGGAAGATCAAAACAAAACTACCTTCACCGCACCTTGGGGCACCTTTGAATACCTAAGGATTCCTTTTGGCTTACTTAATGTTGGTGCCACTTTTCAGAGAGCCATGGATTTTGCCTTCCATGAACTAATGGGTAAAATCATAGAAATCTACCAAGATAACTTAACAGTTTTTTCTAAGAAAAGGTCAGATCACATAAGTCATCTCAGGCAAGTTTTTGAAAGATGTCGAAAATATGGTATCTCCTTGAATCCAGCTAAGTCCATTCTGGGTGTTGATGAAGGCAAGCTGCTAGGTCAGATTATAGCAGAAGACGAGGGAAAAATGGATCCCGAAAGGGTCGAAGCCATACAAAAAGTTCCTTTACCCCCAACCAAGAAAGCCCTTCAATCTTTTCTTGGACAGATAAACTTCGTTAGACAGTTCATACCTAACTTAGTTGAGTTAATGAAACCACTCTGTAAGTTATTAAAGAAAGATGCTAAGGCTAAGTATGAGTGGACAGAAGAAGGAAGGAATGCTTTCAAAAGTATTAAGGATGCAATTGGCAAATCTCCTGTGGTAATCAGTCCTGATTATTCAAAAGATTTTCAAATCTTTTCCTTTGCTTCAGAAGACACTATTGCAGGGGTTTTGCTCCAGAAAAATGATGTGAGTCAGGGGCAACCCATTACTTTTATAAGTAAGGCATTACAAAATTCTAAGCTTAACTATACTAGTATGGAAAAGCAAGCCTATGCCTTAGTCAAATCTCTCAAACATTTCTGAGTCTATATAGGATACTCAAAGATGCGCATAAGAACCTCAGCATCTCTGGCATACCCTATAGACCTGTTCAATCTCGATATAAGTATCACTAACAAAATTGAGGTGGTAATGCCACCCCAGCATACATAGATATATATACTAAAATAAAGATATCAATGAGTAAGAAGATGAAAGAAAACTTCTTACCTGTAATTACCTGTCAGCTGGAATGTTGGGTGTAGTCAAACAGCCAGTGAAGCCAATCCAACAACGTTCCTCGATACTTGCCTTTGTGCTTCATCATAAACCAAAATAGTGATAAATCAAGCACAAAAATGTCATGGGTTAGAATATATATCATATCATCGAAAATCTCAAAGTCTAACTCATGGAGGCGGGTGAGAGGGAAAAAGTGATCCCAATACATACTCTCAGGAGAGTGCTCAATCCATCTCAGGAATGGATTGTGAAAAGTCAAAGGTTCAGGAGACTGACTCGAGGAATCTGAATGC
>SNQJ01S0041916.1:14364-51164 GCA_010110895.2 Picea sitchensis
GAGCAGACGATCCTATCAATCTATTGCTTGAGCAAGCTCTCACGTGACAAAGGGACAAAATGATGGAGAATTTTGCCCACATCCTTCAATGTTTGCCGATAACAGCAGGCGCATCTTCATCAAGCGGCCACTTTGGAGGCACCTCATCTTTCAAGGTACAATTTAATTTTTATATTCTTGTATTTGAAGGACAGATAGATGCAGAAGCCCTAGAAAAATGGTTAACTCTGCCAGAAGGTTATTTCTCTGTTCACAATTTTTCTGAAAAAGAAAAGATCACCTTCACACTCCTTAAAGCTCTCCCTCATGTTAAACATTGGTGGGAAACTTACTAGGATCAAAGTTCCATAGAGGAGACTAGAATATATGGGGTCGATCCCACTTGGTATTTTTTTGTGGATGCGGTAAAGGAACAGTATTACCCTGTTGGCAACTATGAGGACCAGTAAATGAGATTGACCACACTGCGGCAAGAGAGTGGACAAGAAGTTCCGGAGTTCACCAATACCTTCCACACCTTGCGCACCAAGCTAGGTATCAAAGACTCTGAGTGACATTTGGTTCTGAAATACCGTGGGGCTCTACACAAATACATCCAAACGGAAATGGATTTTCCATACATCTCATCACAAAGTGTTGCTTATCGATATGCTGTCAAAATTGAGTAGAAATTTAAGCACCAGAACAAATGGGAGTTCGGGACTGCAAATCCGCAACAACCGAAGTATGACAAAGATGACCCTAACAAACAGTCTCCTGAAAACCAGTCCAAGACACAGGAAAAGAAGGGTCATGGGAAGACAAAGAAGGACACTGGAAAATGGTGCAAGTTCCACAAAATCCCATGGCACAACACCAATAAATGTCACTCAAAACAATCATTGCTGGCCAAGATCAAGTACAAAGAGTTGAACCCTGATTCAGAATTTGATTCTGAAAATAATGGTAAAGGACAGATCATTGACGCAAACCCCACTGCTATTTCCACGACCATGGCAATTCAACCAAAAGAACCAACGGATCCTGAAGAGGAGGAGCACCTTTTTCACTCACAGATATGGGTGTAGGGGACCCCGCTACATTTTATTGTTGATAGCGAAAGCCAGAAGAACGTCATCACAGCAGAGGCCGTCAAACAGTTGGGATTGTGAACAACACCACACCCACAGCCATACAACATAGGGTGGCTTTGCCAAGGATGAGATTTCCATGTCATCCAACAATGTCGATTTTCATATGGAATCCAACCCTTCAAGGATGAGGTATTATGTGATGTTTCCCCACTGGATGTCTGTGATGTTCTCTTGGGCCAACCATATATGTGGAAGTGCCATGATGTTTATGAGTCTCGACCCCGCAGTGTCATTGTTTCTCTAGGGGGTCATCTCTACAGAATACCAAAAATATTTCTAACTATCGTTCCACCTAAAAAGTGTCGTAAGGTAGTATCTCATACTGCAAAATTTAGCTTCTTCACAATCTATTCAAAAGGAGAACAAAAGGACACTGCAACCACTACAGCCTTGCCCCAAGCACTTTCTATCCAACAGAAGCAGGTTGACAAGGTTGCAGCAAAGTGCAAAGATTCCTTCTACACACCGTCCTCTCATGTAGCCCAATTTGTTGAACAACCTCAGCCTCAACAGGTTCTTGACAAACTTCCACAAACTGAGCAGCGCAACATCTCCAACAAGGCAAGCAACTCACCAAGATGAAGATTTAGCAAACGCTTTTCCCTCTCCCCCGGGAACTCAATGCAATGGATACCATTGCTTCCTAAGGAGGTAGTATTGATCCAAGTGGATATCAGTGGCCACCCACCTTTTTCGACTGGCTCAAAACAGTTTTCTGACAATTTTGGCAATTTACTATTTTTAGCAGTTTTTAACTTCCGAGGCCATTTTGAGAGCCCAAATGAAGGTTTTTTGAGATCAAGGTTCTCAATGATAGTTGAAGGCATAATTGAGCCCCCAAAATGAATCTCCTCTATGATACCTTTCCAACGAGCTATCACACGCCTAAAACGGAGATCGTATGCAAAAGTTACAACCCCGAGAATTTGATTTACTCACTTACCTAAATGGGGCCCACATGAATTTTGGCGCTTCGTCTCCTACTGTTAGGTTTTTGGATGTCTAGGGTTTTTGGCATTCCTATTTATTGTAAAAAGGCCTTCATAGCCTCATTGTAACCATCTTCTGGTGAATGCGAGTAGCCGTCACATCTCTTCTCAGAGATAAGTTGCTACCATTCTAGCGAGTCTTTCACTCTGTATTTTTACAGTCTCTGTACATTTCTTTCATTAATAGAAATCATCTATTACTGTATCTCTGTGTTTATGGTTTCATCTCTGATATATTTATGTTATATTATTGGATATATGTGATATCTCTATGCATTTATTTATTATATCTCCGCTCTCATTTCGTGCCGAAAATAATCCGGATCATGTAAGGACCACACAAAGTCCACATGCTGCAAGGTGAAACCTAACTTATTAAAAATTTGGCACATTTGATCACTTGCTCACACACAAAGTCACTACTCACTCACATAATTTCATCTTTAATTGTGGAGGTTGAAGTAGGTTTCCTCCAAAGGGATTTTGAAACGTCCCGCTGTTTCTTGAAGGAATTACCCACTCCCACCTAATTCAAACGAGATTGGTTCACACCCCCAATATCTCAAACAACCACATCTAAAATTTTCTAAAAACTCACTAAGTTTTCCTCCACAGGAGGTGCCAAAATAAATTTTTAGTCTAGGTAGGATCTCAGGGATAGGCATCCAAATAACTCCCCATTATCTGGTTCTCATATCTTCAAAACATTAGAAGTTGACAAATAGGGAACTTTAAAATCCTCCAAGTCAAGTGTTCCTACACCATAAGGCAGGGAGATACCCGTGAAGGGCCAAAGGCTAAGGTCCGGTTGTTCTGTGTGTCCCCCCTTGAGGCACCCACCTCTTGGAAAGGATCTAGCCCATGACCCATTTCTAAGGTCGAAAATCTAAATGTCGCACTTTGACCAAGGTACCTAGTGGCCAAATTTTAGGACATCTACCCAGGTGGAAATTGTGGGCTGCAATTGCACCTTGATCAGATTTTGTGTGGATATTGGGAAATATCACCAACTCTTTTGGGATATGCACCCTCTACCCCTCATTATAACTAATTGTTTCATCCTTCACTAGTTCCTCTTCCGGTGGCTTCAGACCCCACTGTTGAGTGCTATTGGAAGGTCCAGTGTTATTTTGAGAGGAAGGACATTACATCTTTTAGGACACGAGCATTTGTTTTCTTTGTTCTCCCACGTGGACAAAATCCATCTACCCACATGTATGCTTCTTTTCAATTGATTTATGTATGATGCTCTTGTGATTACATGCGATTGTGAGATATATTGTGAAGGTCCAAAATTATATAAAGACTCTTGTTCATTTATTGCTCTCATCACCATTCACACACATTCACTTTTCTAGTCGAACATCATAGGGGACCCACAGAATCCCCATCATTCCAGACGCTTGCAGAACCTCCCTCCTCTTCTAGGAGGAGTTCCTAGTCTTGCCAAATCATCGGCTCAACCATCTCACACCCCTGTAAGTGCTACTATTTTGGGATCATCTTTACTTGGTTCCACTTTACTTGGGTCCAATTCCCAAGTCCAACCATCCGCTAGCTCTCCTTTACAAAGAAGCAGGGGACAAGCTTCTTCTCAAGGAGGAAGTACAACCCCACCCAATCCCCCTCAAGGGTCAGGTACACAACTTGATCACATCATGGCTGGAACTAATTCTCCACGACCACTAATCCACATGCCATATTTGGACTCCCTCAACATACATGATTTGAGTAAGCTCACAAATGATCTTATATTGCATGACCCCACATGGCCTACAATGCCCACCAAACTACCTTCAGACATTCCCAATTTTGAAGGAAAGGCGAGAGAAGAACCCGCTAACCATGTCATGACCTTCCACTTATGGTGCTCTTCAAACAGCATCATGGATGTCTCCGTCTGATTAAGGTTATTTCAGTGCACACTCACAGGTCCATAAGCCAAATGATATGTGGACAAAAAATAAAGTCCCATGTGACTTTTGAATCCTTGGCCAAAACATTTTTGACCTTCTTTCAACTACTATTTCATCATGACAACGGTCTTGAACTTCTCTCTGAGTTTATGAAAACCTCATCCACACATATCATTGACCACATTCATGAATGGCGTCGGTGAAGCAGTCTATGGAAAGAAGAAACCACCAAAGAACAATGTATCGATTGGTTTCTTAGGTCACTCATCCCTCTCCTTGCCAAAGATGTGACCTCCACCGTCCCCCAAATAGAAGAAGCAACCATCAGCAAGGCTCAAAAATATGACCTCATTTATGCATAGTCAAGATATTTATACATAGTACTACCTGGCACCCCGATACTCATTCCATTCGGCCAAGACAAACCCGGGATGTCTCACTCAATGGATGGATTGATTGGTACCACAACACACCATAACCTGTACATCCAACTACCAACTGTGTGCGGTACACCCTAATATCCATTGATGTATGGAGGACCCCCTTATTACCCTCCCCCCCCCCNATCAGCAACCATACCATGTTGTCCTCCCTCCACCCATACGTGGACCCTCGCTGACACCCATGATGCGCCTGGCTATTCAACCAAGTTATGGTACCCCCTCTACCTCAACTTACACCCTCAGCAATAATGAAAGCACTACGCCTTCCTATACACCCTATAGATCATTGCCACAAAACAATATGTCTTTCCCATTCCCTGGCCCTCCATAGCCTATTTCTTCTCGACAAGGACAACCACATGCTGGGGTTAACTTTGTTTAGCCCTCTCCCATTTAGAAATTTCAAAATTTTGAACAACTCAATATGGAAAATCTATCCCATCAGTCGAATAATGCCAAAAAGAAAGGAAAAAATCGAAACAATAGACCCAGGAGAAACAACCCCCAATAGAACCAACTTGCTAGGGGAAACTAGAATAAGGGAAACCAGAACCCCCAACAGGGAAATAACAACAAACGCCAAGGGAGGAACAATAATAACAACCTCTCGATGATCTTCCCTTGTGCCCTTTATGGTGAGCATGGTCATTATACTCACCATTTCCCCCAAATCATTGACTTCAAACAGATGAAATATTCCATGAATCTACCATGTCCTCCAACGTCGCCTACCACTCAGCAGACCCCATAACAGTATTTTCAACAACCACCCCCATTTGTGCTGCAAAATCCCATTCCACACCAAGCTGTGATGAATACCCAGCAGGAGATGCACCCTGCCCCACCATAGATGGGACAGTATCAAAACCCTAGGAATCCTGTGGATCACACTATCCTCCTCACTAGCGAAGAATAAATTCTTCTACAAACGCATAGTCGTCAATACATTGCACCCCTTGAATCTACTCCCACCACTTCGAAAGAAACTCCGGTTACAACTAGAAAACATTTGATGATTCCACACCCTAACACTGAGCCACCCATGTGTATTCCTCGCATCCCATTATGACGGAATGTCAACAACCCTCAGGCTAGGGTGACACACAATTATAGTTTGGTTGATGACTTGGCGGAATCCCCTACAACCATGTCAGTCTTGGAGTTTCTCCAAACCTGTCCCACTCTCAACGGAAATCATTGCTTTCTTCCTTGGGGGCAGTCAACCCTACTGATACTAGACTCATCACATTTTATCTAGATTGTGGGGAACCCCATCTCCCCACTTTGGTAGCTTTCCAGATACTAGTCAATATTCAAAACATCATAGTTCATCGATGTATCATTGATGAAGGTGCATCCACATGCATCATGTCCAAAATGATATGGTAGAAACTTGTCTCCCCTGAGATAATACCATCTTCCATCACTTTGAGAGCTTATGATGGATGACCATCCTCTCCTGAAGAGCTCTTTCAAAATGTCCCTGTTGAACTTAGGGGAAAAACTATCCTCATCGATATTGAAGTTATCAATGCCCCGCTTGATTACAACATCTTGTTTGGGCATAGTTACATGTACTCTATGAAGGTTGTGGCCTCTTTTGTGTTTCAAACAATGATGTTCCCCCACAATGGGAAGATCATCACCATCGACCAAGTTTCACATTACGAGCCTAACCATTCCTCCAACATTGATAGCATCCTACCTCTTGTCCACACTAATTCCAATGCCTACCCACTCATAGAGATGGGCCCTAAAATATTCAAAGACCCATCCTTGCTGGGGACATACCAAGGAGCACCACCACTCATCCACCCCTCGACACAAGTGTGTGTCATATCTTCCGATGGAACTAAAACTAGAGATAACATTCCTCCCACAGAGGCTTCTCCACCCCTCTACATCCCACCAGTGGAATAAATCCTACCTCAAGAACCCGTTGATAACCCTCTGACACCACACACCCCCGATTTCACCCTCCCTGGGCTCAAATCCTAGTTTGGGAGACAATCCCCCGAGCCATTACTAAAATCCCCTTCTTCTACCCCCCATCGGGCATACAAGATTTTCAAGTAGTCACAATGCTTACCCTTCTTAACATGGTTCTCTCCATTCCAGTATGGTACCTACACCCACCCGTGATGGTCCCTCAATCATCCCTCCCTCCCTAATCTGAGGGAATCTCGATGCAGATTCCAGTACAAACTCCAACTGCACCACCTTCACCCACACTTTCCAACACCCCTACCATAGTTGGGGGCAGGTGGAAGAAGAAAGAGCCCACCAATCCACTTCCTCCCTGAGTTCAACCTCCTTGCACACTATGTGAGAGAGAAGGACACCCCACAAATGGATGTCCCTCTCTCCCCGAGTTACTCAATCTGATCCAATTCCCTCGAGAAACCACATTGCATGTCGCTTCACCAAGAACACCTAGTACTACCACCATGTCCCCTACTACAAGTAGTAAAGGGTTGCGAACCAGATTTGGATGTGCCATATGTTCAGAGTATGGCCATTACACCCACCATTTCCCCACGCTACCTTAGTTTCAATATACGTTCATGGCAGTACGCCATAGCTTTCAACAAGACCCCTCTCAGCCTATGTCATCGGGTACTCACATCACTGACATTCATTATGTCACGAACTCAGTCAATGAATGGATGAGATTCCCTTGCTCTCTTTGTGAATCACTTGATCATTTCACATACCAGTGTCCCATGATCATTGAATACAGGTGTCGTCAAATGGCACTTATTCAAAATCCTCCAAACCCCTCATTTCCTACGATACAAGTGATTCCACCTACTCCCTCTCCAGATAATGTTCACATCACCTCCCCTGAGCCTGAGGCACTTCCTACCCCTCCATGGTTCATGGATAGACTGTCTGAGGATTTACCCCCAAATCCTCCCAACTCTCTGGTTCGTTTCCCTCAGGAAATCTTACCCCCACCCATAGTTCACAACCCACAGTGTATGAACATCTGGTTTATGTCAATCACACCCTCGCATCATCTTTGTGATACCCCCTCTATATATTCACCCCGTGAAGGTAATCACATGGTGACAGACACCACTATTACTTCCCCGAATCCCCTATATTCTCGCATTTTCCACTGCGATGAAGATATGATCGAAGAACTATCTACCATTGATTGCCCATGGAATGTGTTCCATCATAGAGCACTTTTTCTCTCACATGAATCCTTTGAACCTCTTAGCCAAATCTCCATATGTGAAATCTAAATAAAGGATTTCATCCCATCAAGGCATATAGACTGGTTCAACAACCCTATCCCTGCCCCTGATGCTTTTGAATTAGGCAACATGGCCAACATTTCCCCCACTGTCAAAATTGACATTTCCATCAAACCAGGAATCATAGAGGAAAGCAAGGTCCAATCCATCACAGCAATTCCACCACCTTGGAATTTGCGCCAAATATAGAGCCTACAAGGCAAAGCCAACTTTTTATGATGTTTTTTCCCAGATTATGCCACTTGCGCGCATGGTTTCCTTCACTTTATACATCATGATATCCCATTCTGATGGGATAAACATGCCCAAACCGCTTTTGATGATATAAAAGCAGCTCTCTCCAACGCCCCTTTGACTAGTCCACCCGAATATGATCTCGACTACATCCTCTACTTATCAGCCTCAGTCGTCTTAGTAACAGGAGTTCTCATCCAATTAGGGGATGATGTCCATGAGCACATCATTTACTACATTAGTAAAAACCTTTCAAGACCACCCCTGAAATAAAACCATGAAGAGAAACTCGCCCTCACATTTGTCCTTGCAGTCCAAAAACTACATCATTATATCTTTTTGCACACTACCAAAGTCGTGGCAGATTCCAACCCAATGCAATAATTGTTGATTCGTTGGAAAATTAATAGAAAATTTTCCCTATGGATTGTCATCCTTCGGGAATATGACCTAGATTTTTCAACTCCCAACAGTAAGAAATCACTCATCCTTGCCGAACTCATCACGTCATTTCCCTCAAACGCTGCTAGTTCACCTGTCAAAATGGACTTTCCCGACGAACACCTCTTCTACATCCCCTCAGAATACCCCTAGTATGGCGACCTTCTCATCTACCTTCAAACATAAAAGTTAGGGTCTCACCTCTCCCGAGACAATCATCGGTGCATTCATCATCAGGCCCCTCGATATCTCCTTATCAGTGACATTTTATATTGATGAGGGGATGACACCATACTCCGTTGATGTTTGACTATTGACGAAGTCGATAGAGTCTTAAACGACTACCATAGTAGTGCTTGTGGTGGCCACCTCTCAAGGATTTCCACCACCCAAAAAATAATTTTATCAACCTACTTCTAGCCCACCTTGTTTCATGAATGCATCCACGCTATGAAGCAATGTGAAAAATGCCAGCTTTATGAAAACAAAGCGCAAGCGGCACCCGCTCTTCTACATCCAGTCATCACTGTCGGACCCTTTTGCAAATGGGGCATCGACTTCATGACTTGCAACCCTGCATCTAGCAATGGAAACAAGTACATCATCATGGTCATCGATTACTTTAACAAATGGACCAAAGCCATGCCCACCTTCAACAACACCGTCGACACAGCAACGTGTTTTTTCTTCAACCATGTCATTGCCCACTTCAGAGTCCCACTACAGTTAGTCTCCGATCACATGAAACACTTCGAGAATGAGATCTTTGTCGAACTCTCCTCCAGGTTAGGATTCTCTCATGATTTTTCCTCCCCATACTACGCCCAGACTGATGTAGGAGCATCTCTCCACATCACCCAGCCAGCCACGTCAGCGAATTCAAATCGCGTGTTGAAGAGAGGTACAGTCTTCATTTAAAATTTGAATGAATGTAATTAAATGTTTTAGGTTGTTGAGCCGTGAAGCCATGCCTTTGTGCAGGCTATAGGTAGATAGGCCTTTAATGTTTTGTAAGGCTGAGATCTAGATCCAATTTGCAGACTAGATAGCCCTTTCAATTCCATTGAATAGGGTAGGTAGATTGGAGGGAAGAGCTCGAAGAGACCCCTCAGGTAAAAGATATTTTGGCGTCTCATTTTGGAAGGAGTTAGCATAGAGAAGAGAAGAGAATATTCGAGACCTTGTTATAGGCCATGCTCAGGAACACCTTGTACAAACAGGCATTTGACATTTAATATAAACAACAGTTTTTCCTGCATATTTCTGGTGTTAAATGAATGTCTATGTGTGTTCTTATTATGCTATGAATGTATGTTGTAGGTTTGCATTTGCAGGAGTGTGTTTGGTTTCAGGCTTGAGAGGTATTTGAGGCTTCGCACCAAGAGGGTGTGACAGAATGCTGCGGGTTCTGATAGCTTTGCACAGAGGGTGAATTTCTGACTTCCGTGGGTTCAGACAGAGGCATGCCAGGTGGGCACAGAAGCCGAAATAAACAACTCGGGAGGAAGACCTCAAGGTTGTTGAATACCTTGGAGGCAAGACTGTGTAGGAGAAAACACAGTTGCAGACAGAATCTCTATGGAGTTCTGTGAAGCTCTACATAGGGGAAGAACTCTGTTGTGAGTTCAGATTGAAGTCAGAATCACTAAGGATTCTAAGAGCTCTACCAAGTGGGCATTAAGCATATGCATAGTGATGCATTGAGAAGAACTCTATTGTGAGTTCAAACAGGAGAACAAGGATCACTAAGGATTATGAGAGCTCTGCTAGGAGGTCATTGAGAAGGTGCATAGGGAACACAGAATGGGACAGAACTATTGGATGTTCTGTAAGAAGATACTCTACCAGGTGGGCATTGAGTAGGTGTGCAGACAGGCACAAGAGGAGAAAATAACTCCTTGAGTTCTGGAATTAGTAGAAGATTCCAAGAAGAAGGATCTTCACAGGGTTGTTGAACACCTTGAAACACTCAGCAAGAGGTTGCTTCAAGGAGCGAAGGATAGCCAGGAGGGCATCCAAATTCTCCATCTGAGGGAGAAAGGGAAAAGGACAAATTTTCCTTGGAGGTCGAAGCTACAGGAAAGCTCAAAAGAGATAGCACCTTTGTGTGTGTGAAAAATTTGCAGAAGAGCAGAAGTCGGGAACCTTTTGAAGGTTTCAGAGAAGGATAAGCTCAGGAGGAGTGGCATCTTTGAGCATGCAGGTGGGACTCAAGTCAAGAGTTCGCAGAGGGAAGAAACAAAGGTCAAGGCCTTTGAACATTTGGAATTATTCCAAGTTTTGGAAGAAAAGTGCCAAAGATCAGGAGGAGTAACAGCTGTCGTCGAATTAAGCTGAGAAGATCTAGACTGTTGAATATTTCATGTCTAGGGAGAAGTAGGAGAAGTGCATAGGTGAGAGGATCTAAACCCTCAGATCATGAGAGAAGAACCCGACAACCATTGGATCTGTCGAGAGTTGCCTGAGGTTTAAACCCTCGAAGGCAGAAGCAAAAGTCCTGAAAGGGTGAAAGGATCTGAGCCGTCCATATGAGAAGGACAGGTGGCAGATATCAAGAGATCTCATGAACTTGGAAGTTCGCAAGGTGAGAACCCAAACGTTGGGTGCTCCAGGTCACAAGAAGTGAAGTCGTGAGAAGATCAGGACCTTCCATATGAGGAGGACAGATGGCAGAGATCAAGGGATCTCACGAACTCGGAGGTTCGCAAGGTGAGAGCCCAAAAGTTGGGTGCTCCAAGTCACAAGAGGCAAAGTCATGAGAATATCGGGACCTTCCATCTAAGGAGGACAGGTGGCAGAGATCCAGGGATCTCGTGAACTCGGAGGTTCGCAAGGTGAGAGCCCAGGATTTGGGTGCTCTAATTTGCGAGAGAATCATAGTTGTCCATCTGAGGAGGACAGGTGGCAGCAATCACGGAGTCAACGAAGTGCTGAGAGCCAAGGCTCGTGTGGACATGTGGCAGAACCACGCTGTAGGCCCGAAGGATAGACAGGTGGACACATGTCACATTGAGGAAGGAGTCAACACTTTGTTGACTTCTCGGGTCTCATGGATTCACGAGATAAAAGCAGGAGTTCAACCTTTGAACTCACGAAGTGATGAGAAGCGAGAAGCGCTAATGTTAAGCTTAGCATGTGGTCATGCGCGGAGGGCGCTGACAGAGAAGGAGCTGCACATGTCTCGCGATCTCGGATATCGTGGGATTAGACAGGAGGAGTCGAGAGCTTTGACTCATGAACTCATGAGAGGTGAGTTGTGACAAGCGCCTTTCGAGGTAGGCCTTGGTCATAGCATTGTGGTCGCACGAAGAGGGTGGAACTCGCGCCTAGTTCTTTTCACACAGGGGAGCTTCTCGAAAGGACCTGTGGATCGATTTAGAAGAGATTCCAACAAGGAATCAAAGGAGCCTCTTCGGCTCATGAAATAGAGTGAACGATCCTTAAAAACGGGAGGTCGCGTAGAGACTCTGCCAAGGCAGAGGTGGTGTCTGTGTCAGTTGTGGTATCAGAGCTTGTTTCTATTTGTACATTGCAGACAGACGGAGCAGAGGAAGACAGAGTGCTAGAGACTATGTGAAGGATTTCTTGCGAGTGACAGTAGTAAATCTGCCAGCAGGGCAAATAGATAGTGGGATGGCTAAAAAATAGTGTAAGTTGTTAAAATGGTGGTTGAGGCCTACTAAAACCCTCAACAGACCAGAGAAAAGGGTTCAGATACGTGAACCAGAGACTGGGAGATATCTCAGTGAAGAGGATGAAATGGGATAGGTTGAAGATCTCAAGGACTGCCGGGAGGGTAGCCTAGAAATTCCCAATTTCTAGGTGGGCAAAGAGCTAAGATCGTTGCGGCATCTCACAGACTATCATGAGGACAGCCGGGGAATTTCAAATTGCTAGGTGGGCAACGGATCGAGATCGTTGTGGGATCTCATAGACTGCCAGGAGGGCAGCAGAAGGTTTCCAAATTGCTAGGTGGGCAAGGGAACAAAGATGGGATCATTTGATTCCATAGACTGCCAGGAGGGAAACAGAGAAATCCCAATTTTATAAGTGGGTAGGGATGAGCAGATGAGACTATCTGAGAGTCTCATAAACTCAGTAGTGATTTTGAATCAGCCTGAGGAGCTGACAGAGCATATGAGCTCAGAGTTAGATTTGGATCAGCAGATGCAGCTGACAATAGAGGAAGGTCTGAGAAATCTTCTAGTGATTGGAGGAATTCAGATATTCCTACCACATAGCCCAGAGGAGGCCAAATTCTATGCTACAGATGAAGTAGCAACAACAGAAGCAGGACAACTAGCTGAGACTGTCAAAGAAGAATTGGAGTAGACTTGGGAAGCTGCCCAAGTAGAAAAAGAGGATGAGCATTCTGAGGAATGGCTCAATGCTTTCAGCCAGGAAGCCAAAAAGAAAGAAGTTGCAGCACTGAAGCTGGTAGCAGAAGAAGCTAAAGAACAGGCAGGAAGATTTCTCACTCCATGGGAGATGGAGATGGAGATACTAGAGGATTGACTGAACAATCCAGAGCTAGTAGGTGAATGCCATGAGCAGATATTGGTAGAGGAGCATTCTGAGGAATCGCTCAGAATTTTCATCCAAGGAGCTGAAAAGGTAATGAATACTGTAGAGATGAACTTTGTAGTAGGGTGGCAAGTTAAGGCCATAGAAGAAGATAAAGAAGATGGAAAAGGAGAGCACAGTGATCTGCCCGACTACAGAAAAAAAATTTAACTGAGGAGACTAAATGAGCAGAGCCAGCCATAGGAGCAGCTGGATGAAGTGATCGAGGAGATCCGAGAGCTGATGATTAGGTCAGCAAGGACTGCCAGCAAAGAGCAGCTGAGCAGAAAAGAAGCAACAGCAGCAGCAGCAGCACAGAAGTAGCAGTAACAGCAGGGAGATGGAGCAGATGAGAATCTCCAGAAATTCATCTAGGATCTAGGAGGATTTCCACAACTGAGGGTGGAAGCTCATGAGTAGGAGCTCATGAATTTTTCAGCTGAGGAGTATGATGTAGGAGCATCTCTCCACATCAGCCATCCATCTAGCCAGCTATGTCAGCGAATTCAAATCGCGTTTTGAAGAGAGGTGCAGTCCTCATTTAAAATTTGAATGAATGTAATTAAATGTTTTAGGTTGTTGAGTCGTGAAGCCGTGCCTTTGCGTAGGCTGTAAGTAGATAGGCCTTTAATGTTTTGTAAGGCTGAGATCTAGATCTGATTTGTGGACTATATAGCCCTTTCAATTCCATTGAATATGGTAGGTAGATTGGAGGGAAGAGCTCGAAGAGCCCCCTCAGGTAAAATATCTTTTGGGGTCTCGTTTTGGAAGGAGTTAGCATAGAGAAGAGAAGAGAAGAGCTGAGACCTTGTTACAGGCCATGCTCAGGAACACCTTGTACAAATAGGCATTTTCCATTTAATATAAACAGTAGTTTTTCCTGCATATTTCTAGTGTTAAATGAATGTCTGTGTGTGTTCTTATTATGCTGTGAATGTATGTTGTAGGTTTGCATTTGCAGGAGTGTGTTTGGTTTTAAGCTTGAGAGGTATTTGAGGCTTCGCACCAAGAGGGTGTGACAGAACGTTGTGGGTTTTGATAGCCGTGCATAGAGGGTGCATTTCTGAATTTTGTGGGTTCAGACAGAGGCATGCCAGGTGGGCACAGAAGCTGAAATCAACAACTCATGAGGAAGACCTCAAGGTTGTTGAATACCTTGGAGGCAAGGCTATGTAGGAGAAAACACAGTTGCAGACAAAATCTCTGTGGAGTTCTGTGAAGCTCTGCCAGGAGGGCATCGAGCTAGTGTAAGGAGTGCATAGGGGAACAACTCTGCTGTGAGTTTAGATTGAAGTTAGAATCACTAAGGATTTTGAGAGCTCTGCCAAGTGGGCATTGAGCATATGCATAGTGATGCATTGAGAAGAACTCTGATGTGAGTTCAAACAAGAGAACAAGGATCACTAAGGATTCTAAGAGATTTTCCAGGAGGGCATCGAGCAGGTGCATAGGGTGCATAGAAGGAGACAGAACTATCGGATGTTTTGTAAGAAGATACTCTACCAGGTGGGCATTGAGTAGGTGTGCAGACAGGCACAAGAGGAGAAAAGAACTCCTTGAGTTCTAGAATTAGTAGAAGAGTCCAAGAAGAAGGATCTTCACAAGGTTTTTGAACACCTTGAAACACTCAGCAAGAGGTTGCTTGAGGGAGCGAAGGATAGCCGGGAGGGCATCTGAATTCTCCATCTGAGGGAGAAAGGGAAAAGGATGAATTTTCCTTGGAGGTCGAAGCTACAGAAAATCTCAGAAGAGAAATCACCTTTGTGTGTGTGAAAACTCTGCAGAAGAGCAGAAGTCGGGAACCTTTTGAAGGTTTCAGAGAAGGATAAGCTCAGGAGGAGTGGCATCTTTGAGCATGCAGGCAGGACTCAAGTCAAGAGTTTGTAGAGGGAAGAAACAAAGGTCGAGGCCTTTGAACATTTGGAATTCTTCCAAGTTTTGGAAGAAAAGTGCCAAATCTCAGGAGGAAGAAATAGCTGTTGTCGGATTAAGCCAAGAAGATCTGGACAGTTGAATATTTCATGTCCAGGGAGCAACAGGAGAAGCGCACAAGCGAGAGGATCTGAACCATGAGATCATGAGCAAAGAACCCGACAGCCATTGGATCTGTCGAGAGTTGCCCGAGGTTTAAACCCTCACAAGCGGAAGCAAAATTCCTGAAAGAGAGAAAGGATCTGAGCCATCCATCTGATGAGGACAGGTGGCAGAGATCAAGAGATCTCGCAAACTCTAAAGTTTGCAAGGTGAGAGCCCAAAAGTTGAGTGCTCCAAGTCACGAGAAGCAAAGTCGCGAGAAGATCGGGACCGTCCATCTAAGGAGGACAGGTGGCAGAGATCAAGGGATCTCGTGAACTTGGAGGTTCACAAGGTGAGAGCCCAAAAGTTGGGTGCTCCAAGTCATGAGAGGCAAAGTTGTGAGAAGATCGGGACCATCCATTTGAGGAGGATAGGTGGCAGAGATCTAGGGATCTCGCGAACTCAGAGGTTCGCAAGGTGAGAACCTAGGATTTGGGTGCTCTAAGTCGCGAGTGGCGAAGTTGCAAGAGAATCACAGTCATCCATCTGAGGAGGACAGGTGGCAGCAATCGCGAAGTCGGTGAAGTGCCGAGAGTCGAGGCTCGTGTGGACACATGGCAGAACCACACTGTGGGCCTGAAGGATAGACAGGCAGACACACGTCACATTGAGGAAGGATTCAACACTCCATTGACTTCTTGGGTCTCGTGGATTCATGAGATAAAAGCACGGTATTTCAACCTTTGAACTTATGAAGTGGCGAGAAGTGAGAAGCGCTAGTGTTAAGCCTAGCTGGTGGTCACGCGCGGAGGGTGCTGACAAAGAAGGAGCTGCACCCGTCTCGGAATCTTGGATATCACGGGATTGGATAGGAGGAGTCGAGAGCTTCGACTCGTGAACTTGCGAGAGGTGATTTGTGACAAGCGCCTTTCGAGGTAGGCCTTGGTCATAGCGATGTGGTCACACGAAGAGGGAGGAGCTCGTGCCTAGTGTTGTTCACACAGGGGAGCTTCCTGAAAGGACCTATGGATTGATTTAGAAGAGATTCCAATAGGGAATTGAAGGAGCCGCTTTGGCTCATGAAATAGAGCGAACGATCCTTAAGACCGAGAGGTCGCACAGAGACTCTATTGAGGCAGACATGGTGTCTGCGTCACAGTCCAATGGACAGGTAGAGGTTGTCAACAAGGTCCTCAAAACCATGATGTAGTGCATTGTTAACAAACATAAGACCAATTGGCATCATATGTTGTTTTTAGCACTATGGTCTTATTGTACGACAGTTAAAACTGCCACTGGTTTTACACCATTTCACCTCGTCCATGGGGTCGGATCCAGTCTCCCCATTGAGTGAGAAATCCCCACATTGTGCACCGCTATTGAGCTTTTACCTGACACTGCTCCAATAGAACAATGCTTTCTGAACTTAGAGTCACTGAATGAAGACAATCAATCTTCATTACAGAACAATGAGGCATCTAAGAAATGGTCAAAGGCTACCTTTGATCGCCATGTCAACCTCCACTCAGTCAACGAAGGAGATCTCGTCCTTGCCTACAATATCGCTCACAATACCTTCGGTCATGGAAAACTCGAGTCATTATGGCATGGACCCTACATCATCCAGCACTGTTTCATTAAAGGCATATTCATCATGGCCTCTCCAGAAGGATACCCTCTCAAAGAACCCCTCAACGAGTTGTACTTAAAGAAATTTTACGCCTGAGCGTAGTCCTTCTACACTAGGCTCTTTCTTTTTTGTACACATTTGTAGAGTTTTTAATCTTCTTTCTTCCTTCCATGCCTTATGTCTGATATACAATTTGTGTTATTGAAATATGTTTCCTCCATCAGCCTACCACATCGGTTATGCTAATGGAGCTAGCTGATGGACACAGAATCTCGCTTCGGCCACTTTGTCCCTCTATACCCCCTCACATGAACTGCTCCACTCCAGCATCATATGTCTGGGCTCAGCAACCAATAACCAAGAAGAATACATAGTCGTCATTGGCCTCCTTGTCGAGGTGAGTCACCACCATATTCCCCACGTTAGCATCTTATTATATTCCCATCTTGTCGTCCTGCAACTCAACAATGTGTACCGCGTCCATGATCCTTGCCTCTCCCACAAATACTTGTAAGTTAGACTCTTATCTTGACATTTTGATTCAATTACATTTACACATATTCCACAATAATTCAATCAAATAGCAAATAATATGGATAACCTAGTGTTAGATTGGCATTTATCACATCAAGACACCATTACACATACATAAATCATCAAAAGTTTGTCACAACATATAGGTTCGACATCATAAAAAGCATCACAAAAAATCATCACATGTGAACATCACAGAGATCATAAACATGTATATCCATATATATATATATATATATATATATATAATGATCATTGTATCATCAATGTTTACAAGAAAAGGTACAAAATATACATCGCCCATAGGCAGGCGAGCCCCTTCATCCCTATAGGTACAAAATAGGTGTCACACTACCCTATACAAAATGGGCTCACAGGCCTATATAAATACAAAAATATATATATACAATAAGAGCATGCATGGTGCCTCTATAGCACCACAACTAGGTCCTCTATCTAGAGGAGGGGCCCAAACAACTAGGGGTCCTCCAGGTCTGAGGGGCAGTCGCCCAGTCATAGCTTCCCCCACTATAGCTGCTCTACGGATCAGGGTCCACAACTCTACCGGAAGGCCCACACATTGATCCAAGACTCCCTCATCTTGGACCTGATTCCACATGCCCTTGGGAACTCCCTGTAACACCACCTCCAACGGGTGGTGGAAATCCTCCAGCACCCCGCCGACCTCTCCCTAAGGTGCATGCGACGACCCTATACCGAGGTCATCAAATTCGCATCTCCTACCAACTCTTGCATCATCGGCTAGCCTCACAACAACCTCGTCCCTCCAATGCCTCTCTCCCACCCATGGCTTTCCCCACAGTGGTCTCACTGGCCCCTGATGAGGTAGCTCTCTAACCAGCTCCACCTCTCGGCCTTGTGGCCCCACATATGTGCATGCAACAAACAAATGATAACATCAACATCCATCCATACATAAAACATATTCTATACTATCAAAATAATAAAACATAAAGCACACTAACATACCTCTATGGTCCCAATCCTCTCCAGGGGGTAAAACCATATTTGGGTCTTGTTGGAATTCCATCCCACCATATGGGAACTGTAGTATGATTTGTGGCATCTGGTGCCACACACGTGCCATATCGGCCATAAAATAATGGCCACCCTCCCCGCCCCCATGTCATACCAAAATCGATGCCCACTACATCAGTCATGTCTCCCATGCATCATCCACCTCCAACAACACTCTAGGGTGCAACATGGACACCCTCTCCAAGAACCACGCCACCAAGATCGACCCAAAGGCAAAATCACCTGAGTCAGCGGCTCGACACCGGTCGAGCTGCCCCGTCATCTTGTGTACAACATCAAGCCCCAGGAAAAATTCTCTCCACCCAATGCTCTCTACATGATCCTCAGCTAACCACCACTAATCCATTGAGTATACAAATATCCATAGATCCTCACGATCATCGCTACGATGAAACGATGAACGAGTGCATCCATTGCACCAATCCGCATGACTGAGCCTGACATAAAGGCCTCCCCCGAACAATACATCTGTGCCAAGTCTGCTAAGTGTGCATCCCATGGAAACTGGGGATCAACAGGTAGGGTCATCCCCCAAAAAGGGAGCCCAGTCAAGAAACATCCTCCATCGTAGAGAATTTCATCTTCTCCCCCCGCACAATGAATCACTGCAGCTCATTGCTCCACATATATATCAAAAACTGCAGCAAGTACTCTTATGCCCGTAGCAGTGGGTAGTCAAATAAATTTAGCAACCCATAGGTTTCCAATGGTCCTCTAACACCTGACTCATCCCTCACCGCCTCCTTGAGGCGTGCCCAGTCCCTCTCCATCCAGTGGACTGACATCCTGAACTGATCACCTACATTCACACAAACAACAGTTGATCATCCATCACAATTCATAAAACGAAAAAATTCAAAAAAGAAAAGTTTTTTCACAAAACCCCCATCTTTGCCTTATGTGCACAGCTGTCACCCCCCACAGGCATGCACATATGCGTGCATGTTCTTCACACATTTTTACATCAATGTGAAAATGTCAAAGAAAAATTTGCACATCAATGCGCATCTGTCACACCCACAGGCGCACATTCATGCACACATGTTCATTACACGGTTGCACACTAGTGCGCAGCTGTCAGAGAAATAGTTGTGCATAGTGCACAGTTGTACTTCAAACATGTGTGCATCCAATGTGAACCTATTTTAATCACTCACATGTCTCCATGCGTGGTTTTCCTCTCTACATCTGCGCACCCCAGCGCAAGTATCCTTTGATCGCTCGTGCACTAGGGGGCCCACCCTCACAAAATCCCACTGTACAGTCATCCATACGACCCTACCAAGAAAATAAACCCTAACTACTATGTAGGAGGATGAGACCACTAACCTGGCTCTCATAAATCCTAGATTGACTAGCTCGAACTCCCGTAATCTCCAAATCTCCTCTAAAAACCTCTTTTAAACTCACTATGGCAACAGGTACAAATGAGGTGGCAATGTGGGCCCTATAGCTATATATAGTCTCTTTTGCCAAACTTCCATGCTCAATTATAGGAGCTCAGAGCATTCATTTTTTGATCTGTCTTCAGCCACGGGATCATGATCCCGCCACCTACACAGTCACATTCCCCAAGTCACCATCTATTCTCAGCCCCGACGGAGCATTTTTCTCACATCACGCCCAGGTACGCATGCTCATGTTCAAAATTATCGAATAAATGTTATATGTTCTTTATATTCATATATTGTTCACATCGGGTATTCGGTTTTCATGTGTGAAAGTACATGGTCATCACACACTAGTGCATCCTCTTCAGGTATATGATCAACACTGGCATGTAATCATTCCCTCTGAATATCAATTGCATCTCCTAGTCACACCCTTCGACATTTTCATATAGGATCCCCCCATCCGGCTCTGCAGTACTATCACCTCTGCTGCATTTTAAGTACTGTCACCCGGTAGCACTCTCCCCTACATGAGTTTTCCCATTCATAGTCCCCTTTTGGCACTTTGACACTCATGTTGCTTTCACTCCCTAGGGATGGGAGTCCCAATAGTCTTATGCATGTTCGAGAATCAGCCACATACTCCTCCTCATTTTTCTAGCTTTCCCAATGGACTCCCAGGATATCTCCTCACGGTTCTCATTTGACTACACCCCCATAGTATCATTAACCCTCCATTTCATCCACAATCATTTTTCCCATTTGCATATTGCCCTTCATTCATTTACCACATACAGAAAACCACCTATGGGGCCCCCACCCTCCACCATTTCTCCACGCAACTTGCACCCTCACAGGCCAAGCCATCTTACACTGGGGCACCCATTTTTGTATCTCCACACTTATCCCAAATTATTCTTTATTCATTTGGTAATTGTACAAAGCCTTTGTTTCCAACATTTACATATCTTTTTGTTGTTGCCTTTAGCGACCTTCTTTTCCGGCAAAGCAACCTCTGTAACCCTTGGTTGGGCATTCATTACCTTCTACTCTTATTGACATCATCCATAAACCCCGAGTATCCCACAGTCCATGTACCTCCGATCTCTGAGCTTGTCCACTTTTTCATGCCTCTGGCACAATTTAACCTACATTTAGCCGTCCCCCTGACACTAGATCTAGTTTCATGGTTGCTGCCACTCATACTTCACATATATCCCCAACCAAGGGCAGTATTGAGTCTCACCACATCTTGACTCTGACCATGTTCCTCATAAGTTCCTAACCTCATCCAGTGGATTTCATGAAGCCCTTTTCTTCTTGGAGTCGTGTCTCCCTTTCTGTCGACATCAGCACAGTTTCCAAAAGGGTGACAGTATCTTGACTCTCATTACCTTTACAAGGAGGAGTCTCGGATGGCACAGGGAGAACCATCATTGCTCCTTACTGTTGTTGACACCCATAGCATTTGAATTCAACATAATCTCATGTTATGGTGGGTCTTACTTTGCAACTGTTGTAGTTTTTTTATACTAGCTGAAGACCTCTAAAATTTGTTGGGCCATCAGTACCTGCAAGTCACCAACACTTCTTCTAGGTGTCATCGCCTCTTTTCAGAGTATGTTCACCATTAGAATTGTCATCTTCCATTATCAAACTACGTCAGAGGGTGTTGTAGTTATCTACATCAGCATATAGCTTCATATATTGTCTTACATATTTGAGTTACATGACATGAGCATGGGGCATGCCCGTCTCATTTGTATATAGTTTTTATTTTCTCACACCTAGAGAAAGGTTTGGGTCCCACATTTTCCCCTCTCTCTCCACCAAATCGCTCTTGCAGTTCCTATCAACACTCTTTCTTACAATGGTACTCATAGTAGAAGAAAAATTGATGTATTTTGGCTATACATATGCTCCTAACCTCACACATCAGGGGGCATCTATTATCACTGAAATTTCATCCGCAAATGGGTACAGGAATCCAACATCTCCAAAAACCTATTAATTCATTCATAGCCCCAAAAATGCATTTCCAAAGGGCACAAACTATAAAACTGGTTATAAAACTGACATGTACACAAACTATACAACTTGTTATAAAATTGACATGTGCAGGAGGCACGCACACATGCACAGGCTAAAAATAAAAAAAAGAGCACATGTGCCCGATGCGCAACTATGTATGCAAAAATCTGCGCACACCTGAGAACGGTGTATTTATTGTTCTTGTCGGCCCCTCACCCACTTCTAGTTCAGCTCCCAAGTCAATTTGACCCTCAAATACGAACTGAATCCAAGTGGGGGGTTGGTCAAAGACCTAAGGGTGCCCTAAAGGGCTACTTGTTCACACTAAAGACCAGTTGGATAATGCCTCAAATATTTGCTATAAAACGAGGCCATGGGTGCACTATGAATTCAAGAATCTCATTATATTGTTATGTTGCCTCTATTCTTCTACAAGGAACCACTTTCCTTCTTGGAGCATACTAGCATCATCTCATTGAACTATTCTCCTCACCTCTTGAGGGAATAAGCTTTTGATTTCTTCACCATTTGTTTCTTGTTTACCATTCGTAAGAAGAGCTCTCACATAGGAGACAAAATATCCCTCCCTTTGAGGAAGAGAGGATCCATAAGTCCCCCTTTTTCTTTGGTGTTTTCCCACTAATATAATCTCTCCATTTGTGGCATAAATATTGGTCAATTGTTTGATTGATTTTGGTTCTAATTTTCTTATGCATTGTAGTTTTATTTCTTTAGTTGTTATTAGCTTATTTGTTTATTTATTTCTTGTGCTTGATGTGTCTAAATCTTGCACTAACTTTTGTCTTATTCAGCTAACCCAACTGGACTTGTAGGTGTCCTTATTTTTTTCATTCAAGTGGCGAAAAGGATACAACAGGGGTCCTAAATTCAACTTTCCCAAAATTGAATTAAAGAAGTTTGATGGTACAACTGTATTTACTTGTGTGATACAAATAGAGAAATGTTTTGAACTACATAATATTATGGATGATAAGAAAAGGATTCACATATAAACCTTGAACTTTGAGATAAAACCATATCAATGGTGTCAATAGATAGTGAAAAGGAAGCCCCCTTTATATCACTATACTTGGCGTTCATTTACAAGAGACTTAGAAGCACAATATGGGAAATTTTGGGAACAAGACTACTTTAGTCAATTGACAAGAATCAAGCAGTTAGGTGATATTGAAGAATTTAATTCAAAATTATTGGTAATGGCCACAAGGGTGGATAACCTAAGTGATGAACACTTGCTGGAATCTTACATGAGTGGATTAAAAGAAGACATTAAACATGAAATTTTCTTAAGACAACCTACAAGTATTATGGAAGCTATACAAAATGCTCGTCATATTCATGCAAAAAATAAGGCTACACACAAGTATAGCATTAGAGGCAGAGATCATTTTGGGGGTCATAAGAAAACCATATCTCAACCAACAAGGTTGACACCTCGGCAAATGGATGAAGGAAGAGCAAAAGGACTATGTTTCAATTGCGACAACAAGTACAGTAAAAGGTATAAATGCGGTGAGAAGTGATGCAGGAGAATCGCCATCAACATTCAAAGAAGACATACGGAGGACAAATCAACATCCATCGCACTCGATTAAATTTGGTTTTTCTCCCAAGGAGGGCGCATCATCCAAATATTTTGAAAATCATTGTAATTAAAGGACTTTTTAATGTTTTGGGGGCTAGAGTTAATGTAAACAATCAAAGACATTGTATTTTTCCTTGAATAGTTGTAGGATGGTACAGATATTGAGCATCATCTCATATCTGAGTGTAAATTCTCATTCATTGTAATAAGGCTAAGTAGGAAAGTGTCTTAATTATGATAAGATAACATTAAGGTGGTTTGGAGGGAAGGATTGAGAAGCCTCTCCATGTATAAATATATGTATCCAATGCCCAAATGAGGTTGTTGATTATGAATGTAGAGAGTTGTTGAAGATTTTTGTTGGTTATTATTGAAATATGTTGAGGTTATTATCATTTCTGGTCATTTTAAGAGCTCATGTACATACTTTATGAATGAATATAACAAGAGAGAGGGTTTGCTTACAAATATATGGTGTTGTTTTTCTCTGAGTTCATTTGGTAAAGTTTATTCTTTTTGTTTTATGTGTTTTCGTGCCTGTGTGTGTGCATTTCTGGGTTAAAATAATGAACCATTAATTTTCCATAAGTTTCAATTGTTTCTCTTCTGAGACTCGAGTGAAAGGAGTGCACAGTTCCCACAAGGAGTGTGAAGGAAGAGTCATGCTAAACTCAGTAGCTCAAGAGAGATAGCGTGAAGCTTTGTTGGAGAAAGTGAAAGGAGTGCACAGGTACTCTGTGGAGTAGAGAGCTTGAAGGAAACCCATGCAAGGTGTGCACCGGGTCAACACTCAATGAAGTGTTGAGGAGTTTGAACCTAGAGATCACAAGGAGTGCACGAAAGGTTATCAAAAACCTTCAGAGTCTCTAGGTGAACGAATTCAAAGAAGTGCGTAGAAGGGACTTAGAAAAAATTTCTAAGTCTGAAGTTTTGAAGGGTTCAGAGGAGTGCACAAAGGGAACCGAAGGTTTGGGTCACCTCACATGGTCAAGCTCAGGAGGATTAGCAACCAAACATATCTAAGTAGGAAGAGATTACCTCATTGGGAGGTCGAACAGTGGAGATCCAGTCGGGAGGAACTGAGATCTCTTGCAACCGTTAGATTTGGGGAAGGAATGTGGGGTTTAACCCATTGAATTCTTTCAGACTTCACAAGTTTGTATATTTTTGAGTGTTTGACACAAAGGAGAGTGAACTCCCGAAGTCCTGGAGCCTGAAGTCCATTTGGTTCATCGTTAGTGAAGACATGTGTCAGCGGATCTTTAAGTCCGGAAAACTGGTGCTCTGGAAGGAAAGGGGTGTTGTGGTGGAAGTTCATGAGACTCCTGAAGTCTCAAAAATCAGAGTAAATCGTTTCCATTGATCTCAGTGGATGTGTGGAAGAATATTTGGTACTCCGGAGACCCAGTACTTCCAGAGGGAAAAGGTCAAAAATAAGTTTGGCACAGAAACTCCCGAAGTCCCAAACAACCAGAATTCATCCCAGTCATCCATCATTAAGGAAACGTGGCAACAAATCTTGGAGTTCATAGATATGGCACTCCGGAGGAAACCAGACGCCAGTTGGTTTGGGCCAAAAACCTCTCGAAGACCCAAAGGCCAAAGTTAATCTCGATCATTGGTCGAGGAGGGAAATGTGGGAAGCAGATCAAGAATCCGATGATTTGGCATTTGGAGGTGTTGAGAGTTGTGACTGTCAGAACTCTTGAAGCCCGAAGTTCCATAGTGAATAGTGGTCGTTGGTTACGAGGAAGACGAGATCCATTGATTTATCACCTTTGAGTATTCGTTGGTCTGGCACTTCAAGGGAATCCATTGATTTGGGCTATATATGAAAACCACCTGATCTGGTTCATCGGTTCGGATCTCCGGAATCATACAGTGTTAGAGATGATAAAATCGTCGAAGCCTGAAACTCTGAAATATTTCCCCCACTATAGATTTCAGCGGGAGTTGCTGACCATTGATCTTCGTTGTTGTTTGGTGCTTTGTCACTTCAATATTCGAGAGGAGAAAAGTATAGTTTTGTTAAAACTCTCGAAGCTCGGGAGCTCCAAAGTCCTGAATTCTTCGACGACTTGTGAGACAGCCCATAGTTTTGGCCCACGGTCCATCGTAAGACTATGTTGATACTTAGGGACTCCCGAAAATTGGATTTTCCACACGGGTAGAATACTTTAAGGCCTGTGTGAATTATTTTGAAGGCTCAATAGGGGCCTGTTGTTAGAAAAAAAGGACCGTGGAGCAATAAAATAAAACAAATACGAAAACAAAACATAGAAGATACACAATACAATAGAGACACAGATTTACGTGGTTCACCCAGTGTGGGCTACATCCACCAAAGAAATTGCCAGGTCTTTCCTTTATTATTATCCATCATATGAAGGGATACAACCTACAACAAACCGGTTGTAACTTCCTCTTCTTTCTCTCACAGTCTCCTATCTTAGAATACAATATTTTCCATCCACCATAGCCGCAATACATTTCCCTCATAAAAGAGGGTTTCCTTCTAGGGAAAAAAACCCTAACATAATATCTACTGTTAGATCTGCGACCTTATAATGAATGGTCCAAATTTACAATGAAATTACAATATACATTTACAAGGAAGTTTTTCCTTCAGGGGCTTCACCCCTGAACCCCCGCTGGGGGCCCGCTTGCCCCCAGACCCCCTAGCTGGGGGGATAGCCCCACCAAACCCCGCAGAGGGGGTACCCCCCCTCTGTACTCCCCCGCATGGAAGAGTGTACATACTTCTGGGGTGTAAATACTTCATGGGGTATAAACACGGCTGAAAGTAAAAGACCTCTGAATCAGGAAGATAATCAGGCTCCACAACCAACACCTGTGAGTTGATCCATCTCTTGAATCTAAAAAATCCTAGACCAGGAGGTTGTGTAGACCCCAAGGAGTGGGTGGGGGTTTGCATCAAGTGGTATCAGAGCCTGAATTCATCTCTATAAAGAAAAACTTGGAACCATGGTGCCAAGGAGACGTAGGGATAGACCCGTAGAAAATCCAATAATGGAGGAAGAGATGAGGTGACTCCGTGCAAGATTATATTCCATGGAGATAGCTTAGAGGAGAGCACGTGATGTTGGTGACATCAGTGAGGCAAAAAGTGAAAGAATTAGAATTAGAATAAGCTGCAGGAGAAGAAGCTACAGAAGAACGAATGTTGAGAGTCGTTTTTAAAATGGGAGCCAGAGAAAAAATAGAAGTCCCAATGTATGAGGGAAACTTAGATGTTGAAGAGTTGCTTGATTGGATAAGTGCTTTAGACAAGTACTTTGACTATGAAGATATTGATGAGGAGAAGAAAGTGAAGCATGTTGTTACCAGATTGAAGGGACATAGAACGTTATGGTGGGATGAATTGCAAGCTGACAAAAGATGCAAAGGTAAGTCCAAAATCAAAATTTGGGACAGAATGGTAGCTAAGATAAAAGCTAAATTAGTACCCAAAGACTATCAGATAAATCTTTTTAGGAAATTGCAGAACCTAAGACAGAATGGTTTGTCAATGCAAGAGTACATTGAAGATTTCTATAAGCTCAATATAAGAGCAAGACATAGGGAGAGTGATGAAGAGAAAGTTTCCAGGTATATCAATGGCCTGAGATACAAAATTCAAGATGAAATCATCATGATGACAATGACAATAGTAGAGGACTCTTATTAGGTGGCACTGAAATCAGAGGAAAATTTGGCCAGAAATCAAAGCCAATGAAGTAGAGGAAGAACTCCAAACAAAGGTATAGGAATTGTCCAAGAAAAATTACAAAAACCCAGAGTTGAAGCTAGGAAGTATCACAGTCAGACAGAGAAAGGAGGAAGTTCCAGAGGGGGATAGTATGGTGGAAGAAAATATTTTTCTCTAGGAAAAAGAATAGGCAGAGGAGAAGTGAAATGTTATGCTCGTGGAAAGACAAGGCATCTGTCTTGGGAATTTCCTGAGAAGAATAAATACGGAGGTGGAGAAGCTCACAATTATGAAGAACAAAAGAGGAACGTAGAAGCAGAAGCAGCAGAAGAAGGGAAGTCCCTCATGATGAGGAAGGTTCCCATAAAACCAAATAAAGAGAATAGAGAGTCAATCCAGAGGAATAGTTTATTTATTTACCTGCAAGACCAAGACCAAAGACAGGGTATGCAAAGTGATCATAGACAGTGGGAGCACTGATAATCTAGTATCCATAGAAATGGTGGAAAAAATAGAGTTGGATAAAACTGCACATCCAAATCCATATAAGGTATCATGGTTTTAGAAAGGACACCAATTAATGGTAAGTCGACAATGCAAAGTTGAATTTAAAATAGGAGGCTATAGATATGAATTCTTATGTGATGTTATACCCATGGACGTTTGTCATTTTTTGTTGGGAAGACCATGGAAATATGACAAAAATAGCATACATGATGGAAGGAAGAATACTTATACCCTTGAGAAAAATGGTTGTAAACATATGTTGCTACCAATAGAAGAGAAAAGATTCAAAGAAGAAGCTATTCCTAGCATACTTCTCATGAGTGGGAAGGAACTCTTGAAAGAATTCAAGAAAGATTAGGAAATGTAGTTTGTTGTTGTAAGGAAACCCAGAGTCATCCTTACAAACACTTTCATGGATGATTTTCCTGTAGAAATTCAAGAGTTGTTAAATGCGTTTTTTGACATCGTGGTGGATGAGTTACCTCACTCTTTACCTCCCATTAGGAGTATCAGCCATCATATTGACCTTATTCCAGGAGCAAGTTTTCCAAACAATGTAGCATGTAGGTTGACACCTCAAGAGAATGAAGAGGTCTAGAATCAAGTCCAAGAGTTTTTGGATAAAGGTTTGGTCAGAGAAAGTTTGAGAATGTGCGCAGTACCAACTGTGTTGAGTCCAAATAAATATGGAGGTTGGAGAATGTGCACAGATTCCAGAGCCATCAACAAGATAACCATCAGGTATAGATTTCCTTTACCCATAATGGATGATTTAATGGATTACTTGAGTGGAGCAAATTATTTTTCCAAGATAGATCTGAAGAGTGGCTATCATCAAATAAGAATGGGAGAGGGAGATGAATGCAAGACAACATTCAAAATGAATGAAGGATTGTATGAGTGGCTTGTTATGCCATTTGGATTAACAAATGTCATGATCACATTCATGATATTGATGAATGAAGTACTCAAGGATTTCATTGGTAAGTTTGTAATTGTGTATTTGGATGATATTCTTGTTTTTAGTAAGACTGAAGAAGAACATTTAAGACACTTGAAACTGGTGTCAAGGAGGTTGCAGCAGGAGAAGTTGTTGATAAATCTGAAGAAATATTATTTTATGAAGACAAAACTCATACACTTGGGTTTTTTGATCTCTTTGAATGAGTTGAAGATGGATCCGGAGAAGGTGAGGGCAATCAAATAACGGCCTTCTCCAAGAAGTGTGTTTGAGGTAAGCAATTTTCATGGATTAGTAGATTTTTATAGGAAATTCATCAGGAATTTCAGTAGCATTTGTGCACCCATACTAGAAACCATAAAGAAAAGACATGGATCCTTTAATTGAACAAAGGAAGATGAACAAGTATTCAGAGTATTGAAAGAAAAGATAACAGAACAACCTATTTTAGTTCTGCCAGATTTTAAGAAAACATTTTAGGTAAGATGCAATGCAAGTGGAGTGGCCATTGGCTCAGTCTTGAGCTAAGATAATAATCATGTTTCTTATTTCAGTGAAAATATGAATGACACTAAGAAGAAGTATTCCACGTATGACAAGGACTTTTATGTTGTAATACAAGCCTTGAAAAAATGAAGGCATTACCTTATCTCAAAAGAGTTAGTCTTGTATACTGGTAATCAAGCTTCACAGTCCATAACCAGGAAAGAGAAAATAAATCTAAGACATGCCAAATGGGTATAATTCATTTAGAATATTACTTTTTTTATTAAGCACATTAGTGGTAGTGCTAACAAATTTGCAGATGCTTTCAGCAGGAGATGTCTAATTCTGCAGGAATTTCAAGTGGAGACCTTAGGGTCTGAACACCTTAAGGGAATGTATCGAGAAGATCCATATTTTAAAGAAGCTTATGAGGCATGTGAGAATCCTATGTTAAGAGACAGGATGAAATATTTTTCAAAGGGAGCCAATTGTGTATCATGAAATGCTCAATGAGAGATAATCTGTTGAAATAAAATGATAGTGGATGTTTGGTTGGACATTAAGCCATGATAAAACTTATGTGTAGTTGAGTTCTTCATACCATTGGATGGGTATGATTTCCTATGAGAAGAATTTTGTAGAAAGATGCATAATCTACCAATATGAAAAAAGGAAGCAACAAAACACTGGTTTGTATCAGCCATTTCCTATTCCAAACAGGCCGTGGGATTCCATAAGCATGGATTTTTTGTTGGGATTACCAAGAACCCATAAGGGGAGTGATTCCATATTTGTAGTGGTTGATAGGTTCTCACATATGGCACATTTAATACCATGCCAGAAAACCAATGATGCTACTCACGTAGAAAATTTATTTTTCAAACAAATTGTGAGATTACATGGCTTTCCCATAAGTATAGTCTTAGACAGAGATACCAAATTCGTTGGACACTTTTGGATAAATTTGTGGAATAAGTTGGGGACAAAATTGTCCTTCAGTTCATCTTATCACCCTCATAAGGATGGACAAATTGAGGTGGTAAATCAAATTTTAGGGAATTTGTTCAGGAGTTTGGTCACTAAACATCACAATTAGTGGGAACAAATTCTTCCCCATGCAGAGTTTGCTTATAATGATTCACCAAACACAAAAAATGGTAAAATCCCATTTCAGATAGTGTATGGGATGCATCCGAGAGGAATTTCGTAGCTAAGAAATTTGGGACAAGGTGAATTCTGAAGTGTAGGAGGAGAAGACTTTGCTGCAGAAATGCAGGAGTCGCATGATCAGATCAAAAGAAAGCTACAACATAGCGGCCAAAAGTACAAGAGCAGAGTGGAAAAGAGAGGAATATAAGTTTAGTTTGAAATTGGAGATCAGGTCTTAGCACACTTGAGGAAGGAAAGGTTTCCAAGGGGAACATATAACAAGTTAAAGATGAAGAAGATAGGACCATGTAAAATCCTCAAAAAAAATTCTACGAATGCTTATGAGATTGAACTGCTAGAAGATGTTGGAATATCACCAATATTTAATGTTTCAGACATGTACCCTTACAAGATGGATGATATAGGAGAATTGGGTGATCAAAAGGAAATCTAGTGGGAGAAACAGATGCCCATAGTAGTAGATAAGACACAAATAGAGAAAATTCTAGACCAAAGGATTGGCAAGAAGACCAAATGGAAAAATTATTTTGATTACCTGGTGAAGTGGAAAGATCACCCAGCAGAGGATGCTAGTTGGGTAACTAAACTTGATATTCAAAAGCATAGAAATACAGTGCAGGAGCTCATGGATAGGAGTTCATGAATCTTTTGTCCAGAGGAGTATGATGCAGGAGAATCGCCATCTGCATTCAAAGAAGACATATGGAGGACAAATCAGCATACAACATGCTCGATTAAAGTCAGTTTTGATCCCAAGGAGGGTGCATCATCCAAATATTTTGAAAATCATTGTAATTAAAGGCCTTTTTAATGTTTTGGGGGCTAGAGTTAATGTAAACAACCCAAGAGATTGTATTTTTCCTTCAATAGTTGTAGGATGGTACAGATATTGAGCATCAGCTCATATCTGAGTGTAAATGCACATTCAATGTAATAAGGCTAAGTAGGAGAGTGTCTTAATTATTATAGGATATCATTATGATGGGTTGGAGGGAAGGATCAAGAAGCCTCTCCATGTACAAATATATGTATCCTATGCCCAAATGAGGTTGTTGATTATGAATGTAGAGAGTTGTTGAAGATTGTTGAAGGTTATTTTAGCAAGTTATTGAGGTTATTATCATTTCTGCTCATTGTAAGAGCTCATGTACATACTTTTTGAATGAATATAACAGGAGAGAGGGTTTACTTAAAAATGTATGGTGTTGTTTTTCTCTGAGTTCATTTGGTAAAGTTTATGGTTTATGTTTTATGTGTTTTCATGTCTATGTATGTGCATTTATGGGTTAAAATAATCAACCATTAATGTTCCATAAGTTTCAATTGTTTCTCATCTGAGACTCAAGTGCAAGGAGTTCACAGTGCCCACAAGGAGTGTGAAGGCAGAGTTGTGTTCGACTCAGTAGCTCAAGAGAGATAACATGAATCTTTGTTGGAGCAAGTGAAAGGATTGCACGGGTACTCCATGGAGTATAGATCTTGAAGGAAACACGTGCAAGGTGTGCACCAGGTCAACACTCAGTCAAGTGTTGAGGAGTTTGAACCTAGAGATCGCAAAGAGTGTGCGAAGGTTCTAAAAAACCTTCGGAGTCTTGAGGTGAATGAGTTCAAAGAAGTGCGCAGAAGGGACTTAGAAAAAATTTCTAAGTCTAAAGTTTTGAAGGGTTCATAGGAGTGCATAGAGGGAATCATAGGTTTGAGTCACCTCATGTGTTCAAGATCAAGAGGATTAGTGACCAAAAATCTCTAAGGAGGAAGAGATTACCTCATTGGGAGGTCGAATGGTTGACAACCAGTCGGGAGAAACTGGGATCTCTTGCAACTATCAGATCTCAGTAAGGAAGGCAGGTTTTAACCCCTTGAAGCCCTTCAGGCTTCATGATTTCAGTGATTTAAGAGTGTTTGATGCAAAGGAGAGCAGATTCCCAAAGTCCCAAAGCCCGAAGTCCATCTGGGTCATCGTTAGTGAAGACACGTGTCAACGGATCTTTGAGTCTAGAAGACCGACACTCTGGAAGGAAAGGGGTGTTGTGGTGGAAGTTCATGAGACTCTTGAAGTCCTGAACAATGGAGTAAATCTTCGTCATTGATCTCAGTGGAAGAATAGTAGAAGATATGGTAATACAGAGACCTAGTACTCCAAAGGGAAAAGGTGAAAAATAACTTGGGCACAAAAACTCCCAAAATCCCTAACAGCCAGAATTCATCCCAGTCATCCATCGTTAAGGACATGTGGCAATATATATTAGAGTTCAGAGATCTGGCACTTTAGAGGAAACTAGACACAAGTTGTTTTGGGCCAAAAACCTCCCAAAGACCCGAAGGCTGGAGTTAATCTCGGTCGTTGGTCGAGGAGGGACACGTGGGAAGCATATTGAGACTCTATTGATTCAATACTTGGAGGTGTTGAGAGTTGTGACTGTCGGAACTCCCAAATCCCAGAGTTCCAAAGTGAATAATGGTCGTTGGTTACTAGGAAGATGAGATCCGTTGATTTATTACCTTTGAGTATTCGTCAGTCTGGCACTCCGGGGGATTTGGGGTTTGGTGCTTCGAAAATCCCATGAGCCTGGAGTTTTGAAGTAAATGAGAGCCAAATATTTGGGGTACATACGAGAACCGTCTGATCTGGTTCGTCGGTTCAGCTCTCTGGGATCATACATTGTTGGAGAAGATAAAACCATCAAAGCCTGAAACGTTGAAATATTTCCCCCGCTGTAGATTTCAAGGGGCATTGTTGACTATTGATCTCCATTGTTGTTTGGTGTTCCGTCACTTCTATATTCAGGAGGAGAGGACTATAGTTTTTTTAAAACTCCCGAAGCCAGAGAGCTCCGAAGTCCTGAATTCTTCGGCGAGTTGTGAGATATCCCACATTTTTGGCCCACAATCCATCGTAAGACTCTACTGGTGCTTAGGGACTCCTGAAAAGTGGATTTTCCATGTGGGTAGAAGACTTTAAGTCCTGTGTGAATTATTTTAAAGGCTCAGTAGGGGCTTGTGAGATGATCCAGCTCCCAAATCTAAATGATCATAGACCGAGAGGTCGCACAGACCCCAAGGAGTGGGTGGGGGTTTGCATCAAGAAGAAATTATTCTACATAGACTCTGAAGAGGAAGAATATAGTGTACCTAAACCAACAAGGTTGACTCCTCAATAAATGGATGAAAGAAGAGTAAAAGGACTATGTTTCAATTGTGACAACAAGTACAGTAAGGGGCATAAATGCAATGAAAATAAATTATTCTACATAGACTATGAAGAGGAAGAAGATAAATAATTGGAACCATCACAAGGCCCAAATATAGAAGAGACTACTCCAACAATATCTTGTCATGATTTGGCCGACATTGTTACTCCACAAACCCTCAAGATACATGGATACATCAAAAAGAAAAAGGTAGAAGTATTGATTTATTCAGGTAGCACCCATAATTTCATCAATTACAAATTAACAAAAGATATCAATTGCTTTGCAGATCCTACACCAGAGTTTCAAGAAACGATTGCAAATGGAGGTACCATAAATTGTTCAAGGAAATTCCATAGTGTTAATTTCAACATGGGGGAGTATTTTTTGGATAGCCCCATGATTTCCATCCAAATGGGGGGTATTGATGGTGTATTATGGGTCCAATGGTTGCAATCACTCAGAATAGTGGCCTTTGATTTTCAAAATTGTTTTACGAGATTTTCCTCAAATGGAAAGGAAATTGAGCTTAGAGGTATCCAAGGGAAACCCTCTAAAGTGATAAGCTCTAATAACATGGAAAAATTAATCAAAAAAGGACACTAGGGTGTAATTTCACAATTGTGCTGACTTGATGTTCAAACATTTATAGCGTTGACTTCATCAGATCTCCAAATAATTATCAACAACCATTCTAAGGTATTTGGTGAAATGCCTAAGGGTATTCCACCTACTCGAGACCATGACCATGCTATTCATTTGCATCCAAGAAGTGTACCACCTAACATTAGGTGTTATAGGTATCCATATGCACATAAGAGTGAGATTGAATGCACGATCCAGGAAATGTTAGAGGCTGGCATCATTCAACATAGCCAAAGTTCTTTCTCCTCACTAGTGGTGTTGGTTACAAAAAAGGATGGCTCATGGCGTATGTGTTCAAATTATAGACAACTCAACAAAATGACCATCAAATATAAGTTTCCTATCCCTGTCATTGATGAATTATTAGATGAATTACATGGAGAAAAATTATTTACTAAGTTGGATATTCGTTTGGGATATCATCAAATCAGAATGAGACAGGAAGACATTCCAAAAACATCTTTTAGAAAACATGAAGGTCATTATGAATTTTTGGTTATTCCATTTGGACTAACTAATGCACCTTCAACATTTCAAATCTTGATGATTTATATTTTCAAGCCCTTCCTTAGAAAAAAAAATTTTGATGACATACTAATATACAACAAATCTTGGGAAGAGCATGTACAACATGTTGACGGAGTATTACAACTATTGGAAGAGAAATAACTTTATGCAAAGCCTTCCACGTGTGCCTTTGGGGTTCAAGAAGTGGAATATTTGGGTCATATTGTATCTCATGAAGGTGTAAAAGTGGAAACTAACAAAATTAAAGCTATAAGGGAATGGACAATTCCCAAAACATTGAAGAAACTTAGAGGATTCTTAGGATTGGCAGGCTATTACCACAAGTTTTCCAAGAACTATGGTCAAATAGAAACACCTCTAACAACATTATTAAAAAAGGAAGCATTTTATTGGACAGAAGAAGCAACAAAGCTTTTGAAAAGCTTAAGGAGTCTATGTGTACAACCCCCATCTTGACCACACCTAACTTCACAAAAACATTTATTGTGGAGTGCGATGCCTCAGGCCATGGAATTGGTGCAGTTTTAATGCAAGAAGGAAGGCCCCTTTCCTTTGAAATTAGACAACTTAAAGGAAAAAAATTAGTCAAACCCATTTATGAAAAAGATGTTGGCCATACTACATGCAGTTTAGAAATGGAACCCCTACCTAATAGGAAGACACTTCAAGGTAAAAACAAATAATGACAATTTGAAGTACTTTTTGGAGAAATGATTATCTTCAAAAGAGAAACAAAATTGGGTTACAAAGATGTTGGGTTATTAATTTGAAATTATATACAAAAAAGGAAAACATAATGTTGTGGAAGATGCCCTTTCCAGGAAAGAAGAAGAAACAAAAGGTTCACTATGTGTTATTTCTATGTCGCAATCGGATTGGGTGGAAGAAGAAAGGATAGAGGGGAATCAAGATCAAGAGGTATGAAAGATCATTCAAAAACTACATGAAGACCCCAGTTCAGTAGAAACGTTTATATGGAAGATTGATTTTCTATGGTATCATGATCACCTATACTTATGTAAGAATTCCCAACTCAAACAGAAAATCATTCTTGAATTGCACACTTCTCCTATAGGGGGACATTCAGGATTCTTGAAAACATACCACAAGGTCAAGAAGGAATTTTTTTGGGAAGGTCTTAAAAATGATGTTCAAAATTTTGTGTCGGAATTTCTGGTCTGCCAACAAAATAAGGGAGAGACAATCAAGACTCTAGGACTCCTACAACCATTATCTATACCAAGCCAACGTTGGGAACAAGTTTCCATGGATTTTATTACAGGTTTACCAAAATCAGAAGGAAAGACCTTAATCATGGTAGTAGTGGATCAACTAACAAAGTATGCCCATTTTTCTCTCTTTCTCATCCTTTTAAAGCAAGCATAGTAGCAACAAAATTCATGGAAACATTTCAAAAACTACATGGAGTCCTCAATATTTTTGTAAGTGACAGAGACCCAATTTTCACACGAATTTTTTGGACTGAATTATTTTCTTGTTTTGGTACTCAATTGGATCATAGTTCATCTTACCACCCTCAATATGATGGGAAAAATGATATTGTGAATAAATTTATAGAAGGATATATTTGTTTCTTTGCATCCGATAAACAAACACAATGGGTCAAATGGTTTCCCTTAGTGGAATGGTGGTACAACACATCTTTCCATACTTCATCAAAAATGTCCCCATTCTAGGAATTTATGGATATCATCCTCCATCCATCACATCACCCTTGAAAGAGAATACAAAGGTTCAAGCAGTGGAGGACCACATAGGGGACCAACAAGAGGTCCTAAAACTATTGAAGGACAACTTGGTTATGGCACAAAATAGGATGAAACAACAAGTAGATCAACATCACAAGGAAAGATAAATTGAGGTGGGAGATTGGGTATTTCTAAGGCTACAACCATACAAACAAATGTCCCTCAAGTAACAAAAGAAGGAAAATAAACTAGCACCCAAATATTATGGCCCCTATAAGGTTTTGCAAAGGATTGGAAGTATGGATTACAAATTGGAGTTGCCTCCATCTTCACATGTACATCTCGTATTCCATGTTTCTTTCTTAAATAAGGTTATAAGCAACAAGATCCCAGTCCAAACAATTTTACCAAAGCTCAAGGAAGAAGGGAAAATCATACTAGATCCAGAAACAATCCTTGAAACGAGAATTAAGAAGTTGATAAATCAAGAAATTACAAAGTACCTCGTCAAATGGAAGAACCTAATAGTGGAAGAGGCTACATGGGAAGATGAGTTCTTCATGCAGAAGAATCTGTGGTTAGAAAAGTGTTGAGGAAACCACTTGATTGAAGGGGAAGAGCATGTTAAGACCAAAACAGAGCCCC
>SNQJ01S0041916.1:51174-73248 GCA_010110895.2 Picea sitchensis
ATAGATATAGATATAGATATAGATATAGATATAGATATAGATATAGATATAGATATAGATATAGATATAGATATAGATATAGATATATCAAGGAGATCTAGTATTAGGATCATCTTATCTCATCTCATATTGTGTTCTAAAGTTTATATATTTTAAAGGATGTTTCCCCCTCAAAGTGGACTGAATTTTATTGATTTCTTATCATTTTTAAGGTGTTGGTTCATAACATGAACCAATATTTTATTCCCCAACTCACTTGTCGACTAAAGACTCAATCCTAACACTGTTAATCATGAGAATTTCAGACCTGATATTTTCTTGTAAAGTATCTTCCATCCTTTGGATTTTCTAATCTTGAGTCACTCAGTCTGGTCACATTCTCGGATGATCCAATTTTTATCATGGCTTAATAATGTCTCACTTACATCATCGTGTTGAGATCATCCAAATACTTGAAGTTGTAAATACCTTAATGAAATATCTCCATGCAAATTCTAAATCTTTTAATTTTGAGTTCTTAAAATCTATTTTGACTTTGGCCATGGTAATAATTTTCAATATGTGAATTTCTTGGGGATTGTTACTTGTCAATATATTGGGCCCCGCATTCTTTAGCATTCCTCGAACCCAAAATCAATTTATTCATAATAAGAAAAGATAAGCATTATTTGGGTTAGTTTGGAATATCGTCTATTTGATCCCTCGTACTCATGAACTTGTTTATTTTGTTTTTCAGAGTATATGTCTCATCATTTTTAAATAAAAACCTATCTAGTAGAGAGACAAGCTACACACTCTTCAAGGAAGTAATATCTGACATGTAATATCAAGGAAGTGAAATGCATAATTTTTCTACTTGGAACACTCTTGGGAACTTGAGGATATCAGTTTCATGGACTTCCCATCATCCCAATCTTATAACTTGTCAGAAATCTAATCTTAATCACTTCATTCAATTTTGTTTCCTAACTATATATTTCATTTGAATTGGGGAAGTCAATTCATCTAGGCCATGCCCTAAGATCATTTGCACCTTTCTAGAGTATAATAATTGCTCCCTTTTCATGATGATTTCCTCTTGTTTATCACAAGGCTAAAGATGATCATACAATGTTTCGCATGATTGTCATCAATAATTAGAGAAACACACACCTTGAGGTGCAATGTTGATAATATTTGAATCATATTTTTATGATGAAGGTTTACTGGTGGGTAGGTATCTTTAGAAGATGGATGGAATTGGAGTCTTATGGAACTCTTTGTTTGATTTGATTGATTCTAACTATAGGAATGAGACATAATGTCTAAGGGATCCAAATATCACAACAACCAATGATACTAAGCCTCATGTTTAAGAGAATATTTTTGGAAAGCACATACTACNACTTGTCAGAAATCTAATCTTAATCACTTCATTCAATTTTGTTTCCTAACTATATATTTCATTTGAATTGGGGAAGTCAATTCATCTAGGCCATGCCCTAAGATCATTTGCACCTTTCTAGAGTATAATAATTGCTCCCTTTTCATGATGATTTCCTCTTGTTTATCACAAGGCTAAAGATGATCATACAATGTTTCGCATGATTGTCATCAATAATTAGAGAAACACACACCTTGAGGTGCAATGTTGATAATATTTGAATCATATTTTTATGATGAAGGTTTACTGGTGGGTAGGTATCTTTAGAAGATGGATGGAATTGGAGTCTTATGGAACTCTTTGTTTGATTTGATTGATTCTAACTATAGGAATGAGACATAATGTCTAAGGGATCCAAATATCACAACAACCAATGATACTAAGCCTCATGTTTAAGAGAATATTTTTGGAAAGCACATACTACGCATATCTCAAGAAGAATGATGTGATATTTGAATGAATGGACAGCAAATGGATACGTGATTATTGCATTGGAAATTTCATAAGTTTTATGACAACCAATATAGTTTGATTTCACATTATCTTAGTGTGCTTTGCATATGAGTAGTTTATTTTTGGTATTTACTTTTCTTTTTAATTGAATTTCATCTCAATAAGCTAATCATTTAGAGGAAGGGTTTTTCCCAAACTATCTGAGAGTTGATTATACCATTCTCTTCTCATATGCAAGTTGGGAAATGGCTTGTACAACCAACAACTCAGAAATTTTCTTTTGAAATAAAGGAAACTTAGGGAAGGGTTAAATTAAACTTGGTTGCATAGATTCATTTGCAAAATTTTTTAATCAACGAATATTTCCAACAACTCAACAGTTGATCAGAAATTGTGTCTCATTCATGTATTCCCACTTTGGTTTCTAATCTAGTTGATGTTTGGAGTCATTTTAATGACTATTTTTATGACCTCCATAACTGTGATTTTTCCTCTTTGCCTTATCAAACTGAATTATTTGGATATATGTGGTTAATGACTATCTTTTATATCAAAGATAAAATGGCACTTTGGTGAGAAATATGAGATGTATTTTCTGTTAAAAAATTAATTACTTTCAAATATGCAAAATAATTGCTCATGCCACAAAATCTTAAGAGTGCTTAATGGTTTGTGGAATCTTTCATGTGATGGAATTTTTGAAATTTGTTTTGACTAAACCATCCATTAACCTAGTTTTCCATATTCTCAGAAGCTTGTTTTCTTGTGCTAAATGAAATAAAAAATGTATGTCACAATTGGATTTGAGAATTGTTTTGCAAATTTTTTCCACTAGATCATCAATTCTCATAACTTGGTTTGTTCTTCATTTTAGATCAGAAACTCTGGGAATCTTTTCATTACAGTACTTCATATTGAATGGTTAACATTTCTTGATTGGTTATTGCCCTTGGATTACTTTTTTAATTTTCACTGAAAATACGCTCACTGTTGTTGCACCATATTTGTTGCTTGTTCTTGGGTTCTATACTTATCTTTCAACTATTTTCCATTCTCTTTTAATGACTGAAATTATATCTTTAGACTCCTTTTAGTTTTCTTTTTCATGAATTCGACTTACTACAAATTGCTTCGATATTTTAAGTTGAATGTCAGTATGTTCCCTAAGATAATTTGACTCTTTAGTCTGCGATGAGGATTACTCTTTAAATTTGAGTGAGGGGTTGGTCCAAGTCTGGTCACATACTGAGGAATTGTTTTGCAAGTCATGAGATCCATGGGATGCTCTATCTGAATGAACATTCATGAATTTCTTAGTTGTAGGTATGGATTGATAGTTGTGGTGGAACACATGTGCCTGATGAGTGTACCATGATAATCCATAAGTATAGGAAAGTGTTTATCTACATTTTTCTTTGAGATCCATTCACCTCATATTAATAAGATGGCCAATATTATGATGGTTTTTGGGAAGACCTATGGGTTAAACTAAAATTCATAAAATCTTCTTAGAAAATCAAACCAACTCTTGTATCACCCCACTTCCTTCACACCCTATGTGCATATGCTTCCTTCACACCCTATGTGCATATGCATATCTATATATAAATCTAAAAGGGTGAACATATTCTAAAAAAAAAGGAAGTTGAAAGAACTATTAATAGTGTGGTAAGTACAAGTAAACTATGGATGCATGCTGGCAGTGGGGCTATGCTTGTATGGTACTGAGGCAACTTTTTCGGGGCTATGGATGCTCATTGGCAGTGAAAAAATGTCGAGAAAAAAGAGACAAGGAACACACTTATGTATGTGTGTGCTTGTTATAAAAAGTGAAAACCCATGGTCAAACCAAAACTAATCTGAAGTGTGCAGTCAGTTAAAGAATTTTCCTCGCTAATTAGCTCTTTCAAAAAGGTGTGTTAGATTACAAGTACTAGAAATATTGGGTTATATCTTTTAGAAATTTGGCATCATTGCAAGACTCATGATTATTGGAAAACTGTCTGAAGTTTGTTGAGATTATCTTTAAAATTTAGATTTGAATTAAAGGCCCTAGAGTTCTAATGATAGATATAAATGGTTCTTCTAGTGTGTCATCATTTGTTGAGGCAACAACAACCCCCCTTTACTTTTCCTTTACAAGCAAAAGGAAAGGGTCCCCCCTACTAAAATTTCATCCCTAATGCTTAATCCTCTGTTGCTTGAGCCTAATTTTATTTCCTTTCCTACCTTGAGGGAGTTGGGGGTTTAATATTGATTGATGATTATCTTTGATGGGTGTTGATTATTCCTTTCGATCTCATGATTTCAAATGTCTTCATGATGATTATTGACTTGTGATGTTTCATTGACATTTGTATGATGGAATTGACATGTCATCTTTGGACCTTTTGTTAATTCTGAAGTGCTTGATGATCATATGTGGCTACAAGCATTGGTGTTCTATTGCATGGCTTGAATGAATTTTTGGTTGATTATTTGTTGATTGGCTAATTCAAATTCTACATCCTCTTGTTGGCATGCTATGCTTAATGTCTTAAACTTTTATACTTACATATGTGAATCTTAATATTTTGTTTTAGATTATCACATGTAGTCTCAAGACACTCATTTACAGCCACCATGTTATCACTAAATAAACCCAACACTCTCTTATAAATTGGATTAAAGGCAAGGAATATAATATTTATGATGTATTGGTGAGTATCCTTTTAATCTCTTGACTAATCTCATTCTTCTGTTTTGCAAGAGTAGGTTTGCAGGGCCATTTCATTCATGTGACTACTCCATCCTTGAGATGCATGTGGAGGAATCCATTGATCCTTATCCATAACCTTGAACTTGATTCTTACCTAGGATTATCCTTATTGGGAAGTGGATTACCTTGGCATGTAGTTGTATCGAGGTCCAAATCCCCCACGGATGTTAGACCCACTTTTCCCACAAGCATGTTCCTAATCCTCTTCAGAATGATTTATACCAAGCCCTTTTTCAATCTTACCCCTTGTTGAAACCTAGGCAAAAATACCATTCAACTTCTTGGTTGAAAATCCTTGTCATGTTGTCGCTTGATGCCTATTCATTATTTGTTGCATTTGTTTCATGCATAATAGTCTGGCATAAGGACCTCTTCCTTGACCTGGTTATATTCCCACTCCTCGCGAGATGCACATCTTGATTATATTGACATGTTTTGTACGTTGGGTTGGCGTCGATCTCCTTTTTCCACTCGGGCTACTTATGATGTTGCTTCATTGCATAAAGTGGCATCTTCTTCCTTCGTCACTTTCCCTTCATCACAGTTGAATTACCACATCCTTGATCATCATATGACCCCACTCCTCTCCATGATGCTCAATTTCTTAAATCTTACCTTATTGGCCTGATTCCCAATTTTGGCCCCTAGGTGTGAAACCCTGACCAACAGAACACTGACCGACTAAACCAGGAGGAGCATGGAACCTTGACTTATGTAATTTGGTCTTCATTTCCTAGTTTGTATTTATTTTGTTTTTTTTTTTGTACATAATTTTTGTATATATTTTTATTCTATTTTTCATTTCATTTTAATTTATTTTGTTAATTTTAATTTTATTTATTTATGTTTTTATTTATCTTCATTTTTCCCATGGTTTTGCAAAACCACATGGTATTGCTCATAGTTTTTTTCCATTGTTTTCCCCTAGATTTACTTTAGGTATTTACTTTTACTTAGGGGAAAACTAATTCACATTACCATCCGACTCCGAAAGGGTTATTTAACCCATGCTTTTAATGCTTAATGTTTGGAATTTAGGTTATATTTCATGTGGGGGGTAATTGTTATTTTTATTTTTTATTTATCTTTTTTATTTTCATTTTTATTATTTTTTATTATTTTATTTTTCGATTTTATTATTTCCTAGTTTTATGGGAATTGAGGGGAATATTTTAGTATTTTATTAGTGTTAATTTTAGTAATTTCTTTTTCACGTTAGTAGGAGATAATTAGATTAACTTCATTTCATTATTAATTTTAATTTCCACATAGGTTTAGGGATAATTGTGTTAATTAGATTTTTTAACGTAGGTTAATTTTATTTTTAATTTTTATTATTTTTCTAGTTTTTAGGAGGGAGATTGGCTAAAACTTTATTACAAGCCACAGGTCCTATGCCCTCCCAGGTTCGTATTCAAAATATCAATAGGGGATAAAACCATTTAAATCACTAAGTGTTGAACTCTCTTATGCATGTGGGATTTTTGTTTGAAGGTTAAGGATCAACAACCTGAATTCACCCACAGGCATGATCGACGACTGGTAAGAAATGTTTTTTAAACAAGCATAAATTGGGCTACATGTGTTGGAATGAGCCCGTGATACCTCATTGGAAAGGTATAGGACATAGGAATGCAGTGGTGGAGGTTTATAGGCTAGACAGGTGACAGAAGATGTCATAAAACATAGAAAATAGCATACCACGTATTTGGGGGAAATGGCTAAGCATAATTCAAATAGTTATATCCGGGGATACATGCAACAAAATCAGGCCCAAGATGAGAACCATTGAAAGTTGAGGTGGAGGAAAAGAAGCCAGAATGCTCATAATTTGCAAACAAATCTAGAAATTCCCAAAATGACTCGGGGAATTCAAAAGATAACACCAACAAGAAGAATCAATAATGTTTTTACTGAATATAATTTGTGAACTTCCTAAGGGACAAAATAACCAACCAGGAGACTCTCCATCTTCCATTTGTAACTATTACATATTCAATTTCGAAAATGTAAAATAAATTAGGGGAAAACTAAACGAACAACCAAGAGAGCTTAAGAGTCTCCTATGTTTTATAAAAGAGATCTCACTGAATGTAAAAGGGACTTTTACCTTTGTGAACAAAAGATGGTACTATTACTTCTGAGTAAATAAAAAGAAAGAGGCATTCCAAAAATCTGTGATTTTGGTAGATGTACATGAGACTATTCTTTCTGCATTTGTCTTCTTCCCGAGTAGCATAGAATTTTGTTTTATGAACTATTTATTCACTTTGATCTATATGCTCAAGTTGTCACATGTTTCCTTATGAGCACATAAATAATGTTATGAATGCATTGTATAACTAATTGTACATGTATCTGTAGCATTATTGTTATCACTTGTCATTATAATACATGAATTATTTATGTTTCTAATGATATTATTTCTCATTGTACTCATTCAGTTAGCTTTGATCCCGAGATAGGTTATAATTAGTTAGCTTAGATTACTTTACTTTTAGTAAGATTAGACTTAGGATTAATTAGGACTCTTTGGGGGACAGTTCGTTATCTTTCCCTTTTTCTTATTTTAATTTTGAGCGGCAACGAGGCCCACATACTCGTTGGAAATGATACACCAAATGAGAGTATGTGTAATTGGGACCTTCCATCGGGATTTCTCCCTTACCTTCTTGATATTCCATTTGGACCCATCAACATATGTCTAGGGGTGCAATGGCATTGATGAAAGGATTTTGGATTGGAACCATGTATATGTCATTAGGAAAAGTTGACTTGACTGGATGCGACAACACTATTGTTTCTAAGGTTGACTGAACTATTAATCAACTCAACTTAACTCTCAAATCGAATGAAACTGACTCAACTACAACAGACTCGATTGTTTCTCGTTGGGTCAACCTAACCATGCTATGGCACCAAAGGATGGAACACATTTGGGAAAAATAACTTCGCATTATGTACACCAAAGGTATGGTCGAAGGTTTTCCTAAGTGCAATTTAGAAGTCAATTTTTTTGAACATTGCATATATGGAAAACTAATTCGTGTAAGGTTCCCATATGGAGCTACAAGGGAAAAAGGGATTCCAGAATTGATACATAGTGACGTGTTTGGGCCTATAATGGTTCCTTTACTAGATGGATCCCTATATTATGATTCCTTCATAGATGATTTCTCTAGGAATATATGGGTATATTTCCTAAGGAAGAAATATGAGGTTTTTAGTAATTTCAAAGAGTTCAAATCTCTTGTGGAAAACTATACAGATAAGAAGATTAAGGTGTTTAGAACTAACAATGGAGGTGAGTTCTATATGAAGGATTTTGAGCAGTTATGCAAGCAATGTGGAATAACACACCATATACCACACAACAAAATGGATTCATTTAGAGAATGACCGGGACGTTGATGGAAAAAGAGGGGAGCATTCTCAATGGTGCAGGGCTCACATAATAATTTTGGGCAAAGGAAGTCGACACTACAAAATATTTTTTAAATAGGTTTCCTTCACCAGATCTACTTGACTTGACTTCATATGAGGTATGGTTTGGTAAGAATCCTTTTTCTTTCACATTCAAAATTATTTGGTTGGGATGCATTTGTACATGTTCCCAAGGAAAAGAGGATAAAGTTGGACAACAAGGCAGTCGAATGTATTTTCATTGGTTACAAGGATGGAATGAAAGGATACAAGTTATGGGATTCGGTATTGAGAAATATTTTTTATAGTCAAGATGTGGTCTTCAGGGAAGGCGGAGGAACTTTTGAGTCTGACAAATTTCAAATGGATAAAGAAATAGAGAAGTTGGTGTTTGAACTGAAGAACGAAGAAGATGATTCAGATATGTAAATTGAATTAGATGAAGAGGTGGAACATCTGACTATGGTTGTAGGGAGATCTGAAAAAGTAATAAAACTATTTGAAAGGTATATTCCACCCAATTTACATTTCGAATTTGTGTTAACTTCCACTGATGAGGAGCCCCAATTAGTCAGGGAGGAAGTTGACTCAACAGAGAGAAAACTCTGGAAGGATTCCATGGTCGAAGAAATAGAATACTTGCATAAAAATGAGACATGGGATCTAGTTGAATTACCTAATGGAAGAAAACTTGTCAGTAGCAAGTGGGTGTTCAAGAAAAATTTGAATGTATAAGGTCAAGTCGATAAATTTAAAGCTCAAATGGTAGAAAAAGGATATTCCCAAGTCGAAGGAATCGACTTTGGTGAGATTTTTTCCCATGTTTCAAAATTAACTTCCATTAGAGTACTAATGTATCTAGTTGTATCATTTGACCTCGAGATAGATAAAATGTATGTGAAGACAACATTCCTACATGGGGACCTAGAATAATAAATCTACATGAAACAGTCTAAAGGATTTGGAGTAAAGGACAAGAAGGATCTAGTGTGAAAACTAAAAATATCCCTTTATAGTATAAATAAATCACCAAGGAAGTGGTACCAGAAGTTTGATACCTACATTCTTAGTTTTATATTTGTAAGACGAAAGGATGATCACTATGTATATAACAAGGAAGAAAGCAGTTGTTTCACATATGTAGCTTTGTGTGTCAACGACATGTTGTTGGTAAAAAAAAACATGGGCGCAATAAAGGAGGTGATTTCATAGTTATCCTTCAAGTTCGAAATGAAGGATATCGATGCAGCGAAATTCATTATGGGAATGGAGATCAAAAGATATCAGGTAGTTAGAAATCTCTAGTTGAACTAGAGAAAGTACATTGAAACAATCTTGAAGTGTTTCAACATGCAGGATTGCAAATCAGTCAAAGTGTCAATTCTTGTAGGGGGGAAATTGATTGTTGAATAGTGTCCAAAGACACCAAAAGATATAGAGGACATGGAATGTGATCCTTATGTTAGTGTTGTTGGTATTATTATGTATGAAATCATCGGCACTAAACCAAAAAATTTCCATGTTGTGGGAGTGTTTAGCAGGTACATGTCAACACCTGAGAAAGAGCACTAGACTATTGTCAAAAGAGTATTTAGGTACTTGCATGGACAACAAAATATTCTATATGTTACCAAGCGAAAACTAAAAATGAATGTTATAGCATCAATTTCCACCATTGAAGAATTGATGACTTTATTGGCTTGGTCCCTATCCTGCTTCCAGACACCTTTTCCCCATACCTCCTTTAGATCTTCAAAAAAAAAAATTGGGAACTTGTATGTACCGTGGTAGTTATGCAGCATGCGTATACATGGGATGCCCAAAGGAAAGTCACATAGATGTTAATAAATGATAAAAAAAAAAAAAATGCGTAATTTCAAGTTGAGTTATAGGTTTGGCTAGTTACCTAACTTCGTTTACCTATATCCAATTGTCTCTAACTGAACATAGATGACTTAAATAGAGAATAAATCCAAGGAGAAAGGTAATGAAGAATGGAAAATGAATGAATAAATTCCTAAGTAAGAAAACCAATGTTGGTTGGACCAACCATGTCTGCAATCCCCTAAAGGTCCCTATTGTTGTTGGTTCTCAAACCTAAAAGCCCTTGTTTCCAGCTATCCGTAAATACTAATTTATCTAACTAGGAGCCCTCTTAGTATCTCCTAATGTATGTTGGTGTATTAGAGGTTGAGATCTACTTTATGTGCAAAAGCTAAAGTGGAGGGATCCAGTGTCCTTTCGACGAAGCAGTGCCACGGCACTGTAGGTGAAATATTAACCTTCAAACTATTGATTTAAATAATAAGATTCTCATTCCTTTGACATTTTGTGTTAATAATGATTAATTCATAGTTGTTGAATACTTATCATTTAGAACACTAATTGAAATGAATTTATATTATATTTGATCAAGCTAACAAGTTAGTTATTGACATGACTACTTTTTCTTGTAGATTTGTATGTGTAAGTTTTTCAGGTTTTAGAAGAAGCAATTGGAAAGGAGCAAGAAGAATTCATTTTTGGAACTACACCGAATGCATGACCACAAGTAAGTTAATCTCTCTCCCTCTTGTGAAAGTTAGTTATTTCTATTAAATTAGTTATAGAATATTTGTTGTTAAATGTTATTGGAATTTGTTTATCTTTTTACAATTATTGATTTGTTTCAGTTTTCCCACAGCTGTAAGGGACCTTCCCCACAAACACAACTGGTGACCATATTGGGGATTCTCCCTAGTGGGCCTGTCTTTGGGGTTTTCATTGTTTACTTGGTTTGTTTCATTTTCTTTTGCCTCAAACTTCTTTCTAGTACTAAGATCAGTAAAATTTAATTTTTTGATTCCTTTGTTTGTTCAGATAAATCTGATTAACTTCCTTCTTATTTCTTTTTGAAATTTGTTTGGTTATATAAGAGTTATTATTTTATAACCTTCGTGTACATGTTGGCGTGGAATTGATCAGACTAGGGTCCTTCTCAGGTTACCAACAAAAGGTACCAAAGTAGTCTAGAGTGTTGGCATTTTTATCTTCCTTGAAGGGAAGAAGTCTCACCCGAAGCGCAACCAAGACGAGAAAGATAGGGAAGGGTAAGAAGAATACTTAGAAAAATCCATATGATCTCAGAATCGTTGTTAGTCCTATGCAATATAGATTAAACCTGGAACTCTTTGAACATTCCTAACCCAGATTAAAGAAAACATAGTTGTGTTTCATTCAAAAAGAATCTATATCCAATTAAGTATATCTGACATAAAGATAATACAGAGAAACATTCAAGATAATCTGAAGCTAAGAAGACACAATAATTTCAAAATTTGGGTCTCTCTTTGTATTAGCATGATATGGTTCTTCTCATTTACATGATTCGACTAAGTTATAGACACAGCTCAGTCATGCCAAAGCTAACAACAAAAATCTATAGTAGTGAGAGATAAGGTTATCTCAGACCCTTGATCTTTCAACATTACAATAGGACAAGACTTTGTTACATCCTTAGTCTGGTTCCGAACCTAGACTCTAGAACTCTATCTAATATTTACCCAAAATGGACAATAACAACATAGAACTCGAACCAACTCAAACAACCATCTGAACCCTTTACAATCATATTCATCCTATATATATAATCCAATTAGGATCTTCAGGTTCGAGACTTCGAATTCTTTCTTTTCTTGTTCTTTTTGTAACTTATTTCTTTAGGTTGGTGTTGTGTTGTCCTTCCAACTGTTTTTTGTTTCTTTATTCATTTCATTGTCCAGCTCCTCTGTGACTTTTGCAACTTTTGTTTACCAAAATTGGGACTGTAGCATTCCTTGTGCAACTTATATCAACAAAAAAAAGGGCCCAACATGCTCCGACCACAATCCTTGACTCGTCCTCGAGTCAAATCCTTAGTTCTTCCGTGGTCTATGGATTAGCATGTTGCTTTCCTTTGTCTTTTGTCTCTTCTTTTCTTCCAATTTTTTCTTGAGTTCTTTCCTTTTCCACTTCTTCAAACGAAGGGCCCAACTCCGGGAGAAATTATAGGGCTCTCTTCCTTACTACTTGGAAATTGGTGACTTTTTCCTGCCACTTTCTGGTAAGGAGTGAAGCTTCAACCAAGAACTGTTGAGTCACGTCTGTAATTCATTCCTTAGGCTTGGACGCGACCAGAGAGTTCCACTCTGAGTCGGTTGTAGCATCTACCTGATGCATCTGTAGATAGGTTGTCTAAATGATAGGTCGAAAATCCCGTAGCTCTTTCTTAGCCACTAATTGTACTTTGAATAAGGCATTTAGCTCATTGTTTGCTTGCTAAATCTTATCGAATTGTTCTTGTTGTTGCAGCGGATCCAGGGTGATGGTAACTTATTTTTTGAGCGAATGGATCTTCGCACGTAAGTCCTATAGATTTTGGTTGTGCCTTGAAATAATACCCATTGAGTCGCTATCTTCTCGAAAGATATGTGTGCATTCTATTGTATGTTTATGCAAGGTTGTTCTTGCATTATTCCCTTCAAGCATGACTCTCTCCATTTTCTCTTGAAGCTTCTGAGGTTGATGTTCTCCTTCACACTAACTTAACCAAAAATGTGCTTCAATATTCTTTGTGTGATTGGCCAGCTCCAACCATGCTACCTAGATTAGCTCGATCTGTTGCGCAGACTCTCCTACTGCACTAGATTTAGGCAATTTTGGTGCTTTCCTTCAGATCATTGTCCAGGTTTTTACAAGATTTTCCTAGACCTTTTCCACTTTTTTCTCTACTTGAATCTTTGTGTACTCCTCCTGCGTCCAGTTTTCTTGCGCGAGGAATGCTTGCTGCTTGCAAAACTCTGCATCTCTTTCATCCTGCTGAATCCTCTGCTCCAGTTGTTCAGTTAAGGCTATGATTATTCCTACCAGGTGGGTTGTTGGAAGTTGTGCAAGATCGTTGGATGAAGGGGTGGCATCCATAGGTACTCGAACTTGCAGTGGTAATCCATTGGCCATCAATTGTGCACAAGGTGTTTCCACCTCTTATTCTCCTGGGGATGGACTTTGAAATTGGTGTGCAAGTCGAGCCTTCAATTCTACTGGGAATTGAAGAAAAGATTTTGTCTTGGCCAGGCAGAGCTGCAGTAGTTCTATACATAGCTATGGGTTCTAGAATATTGGTTCCAGTTTCTCTTGTAAAGAAGTTGCACTATGCCCCGATGTCATTTCAGATTCCTTATGAACCTCTTGTGCTTCTTCCTCTTTCTGTAACCTGGTTTTTGTGGTTCTACTTCTGTGGATGGAATTCTCAACACTGACTTTTGAGAGAGGGCGTTGAGTGCTTGGGGCTTGCGATAGTGGAATAATTTGGCTCTTCATGGAAGAGGGAGTGTTCTATATAGGTACAAATGGAACGACTGACTGACTTGAGATTTCAGGGTTCGGACCAATGAGTTCTGGTACATGCTCTGGTAGGCCAGGGGGGGTCCAACTACATGGGATCGAGTGAAGTGGCTTGGGGTTGGGTGGTCATTTCTTGCGGTGGCGATGGGGGTTGTGGGGGTTATGGGGGTTGTTCAGTGATTATGGTGGTGGATGCAGTGGTATCTTGTTCGGGGTCATCTTGGATATCAATCACTATTTAGGCCACTCCAGTGGTTGCTTGAGTGTGAGGTATGGTCAAGGAAATTGGATGAGGATTCAAAATCTTCACTAGGGAGAGCCCTATCCTAGGTTTCTTATCTAGTGGATCTCCTATGAAATAAGCACCAAGAATTTCATTGTCATCTTTACTTGATAGCATAGCTTGGTCCGGAAGTTGCGGGAACATTGGCAATGTTCTCTTCTTACATTCCATAGGTTGGGTATCCTCTTCTTCCTCCGACTATGTCTGCATCAGGACATTTTTCTTCATCTTTGTTGGGCTAAAGCTTGGCCCTACTCCGTCTTCATGCTCCTTTATCTTCCGAAGCTCTGCAGGTAAAAGATAGTGGATTCCAGACTTGTGTGGATTACGCTTAACTCCAGTCCACGACATGACTTCTTTGTCAAAGTTTTCCTCATCCAAGTAGAATGGGAGAAACATTGAGCAAAAGTCTTCTGGCTTCATATGCCTTGGCCATACGAGAGTGTTGTGGTATTTCAAGCCAAAAGAAATGTTTCAGGTGTTCAGGTTCAACAACTCTTGTGGTATACTCCATTTATGAGTTGCGTCAATCAGTAAGTTGTACCACTTTGAGAAAGAGGCATTGTTGAATTCTTGGTTCTCTTGGTCCACCCTTGAGTGCCAAGGTTCAAATATTTTGGCAAGGCAACCTTTGTCTGCCAATGCCAACTATCTCCCCATGGGTGGATTCCATTTCCACATGGCGAATGCAATTAACAGGTACCCATACATGAATGTTTGTCCTTTCTCCTGAGCTTCCTCACACACTACCAGGAGTTCTTCTAACAGATAGTTTCACCAGTTGAATACAACCTCATTTGTGTAAAAATCAGCTACAGAGAGTGCATTGAGGGTGCATTCAAATTTGTAATAGGACCACATGACCTTGCTCGTGATTATGTAGTAGGTCATCTAAACCGTTTCTGGAATAATTGGTTCAATCTTTGATGTTTGGCCACCTCTCTGTGTGTGGAACTTCTCATAGAGGCTAACCTTGCCTTTATTTTTCCCATGCTTGCTCTACCCTTGGAATTATTTGGTGACATCCTCACCCTTGAGAGCTAAGTTGGTGAGTTGTTGGATATCATCCACATGAATTGGATACCTCTGGTTGATCCATAGACTTCTGTCATGTACTCGTCTAATTAGGAACTTCGTACAATCTGCAACCTCGCCAGTGGTCCCGAAGACCGGTAATTCCCTGAGGTTCATGATTGTAGAGTTGAATAGGTTGATAAATTCAGGCTTGGGGGAAAAATGTATGCCTTTGATGGAATCTGTAGCCAAGTCCCAGAACACATCGATGTTCATCTATGGGAATAACACTTGGTCCACCAAATCGAAGTCCAAGAGATTTACTTTCTATGTCTTCCCTTTGACATCCCCGAAGATATTGCTATGGTGATCATACGGTTCATCTAGGATTTATTCTTTAATAGATGAAATCTAGAATCATGTTTCTCTCGGCATGGTAGCTCTAAAATGTTGATTTTTTGGGTGTATTTGGGTCGGCTTTGAAATAGGAAAATGAAAGGTTGAAGGGTATGTGCAATTGCAGGAAATTCAAAATATAGCTAACAGAAAATGGTGATGTTGCTCAAGGATTTATGGAGTCCTATAACTAGATAAATTGATAATTTCTTTAAGAACTCATAAAAATAATCATGATTAGGACATAAACATGGTTTTAATCTTAGGTGTCTGACGAGACGGGTTACATAGTAGGATCTAGCAATTGATCTTGGCATTTAATGAACGGACTGAAAGGGACGCAGTTGCGCTGAGGTGATTTATACTTTTAATGGTTGAGAAGCATGATAGGGATATCATTGGCATCTGCGTGTATCATGCATTTATGGCTTAACAGAAAGTTGACAGATTATGATGGCTGTCATAAATTGTATGACGGGGCTGGATACGTGTGGCACATGGGCTATGATCGAGCTCAGATCCACCCTCCCTCCAACCACAATGGGGGTCCCCATCATATTAAATGACTCCATTGAATTTAACAGTGGCTCTTTCGATCATGTGCGGCTAAGTAAACATTTTTGTGCAAAAGCAGCACTTATACTGAACCAGAATATATGTTGGGTGCATTAAATTCACACTCCGATGTTTATTAACTAAATTAAATAAATTGCAAAAATTCAAATCTAACTACTATACATGCTTCTTTGGACTAGAGAAACATTCCTTTAGCTAATTCCTGAGAAATATAGGGTTCAGGCGAGCACCATTCACCCATCCTAGATGAAGTATACCATCCAGTTTCACTAGTCTGACTGCGCTAGAGTGTCATATCTCTTCAACTATAAATAGGCCCAACCAATGCATGCACAAATTTCCTGGATGTTTCTGGTATTGATTTTCATAAAGTAGGACCTTATCTTCTTGTGGAAATGTTTTTTCCTTAATATGCCTTTCATGCCAGGCCTTTTTCCTGGCTTTCTCAACTGTCTGATGAAATTCTACTAAAAACCTGGTCTCATCAAGTTCCTGCAACTCCGTAAACCTCTGCACAACTAATTCATCCTCTAACATATGTGTAACTTGTACAATGTAAATACTAGGGTTAATGAATTTTGCAGGTACCAAAACTTCTTTCCCATAGACTAGATGAAATGGAGTATACTTGTGAAGTTTCTTCGTGGTAGTTAGCTAATCCCACAAAATTGTTGGGACTCTATCATCCCAATATCCCCTGTTTGCGAAACATACATTCGTCAAACCTCTTTCCAGAATCTTGTTAAACGCCTCCACTATTCCATTGGATTGTGGATGGTAGGGGCTTCTTTTATGATGTTGGATTAGGAACTATGTCATAATATTTTCTATTGTACTATTGATAAAATGACCACCTTGATCACTAGTCAGACTCCTAGGACATCCAAACCAAGTGATAATTTTTTCAAAGATAAACCTAGTAGTGGTATCAGTCGAACAATCCTGAACAATTGTTGCCTCATCCCATCGTGCTAGGTAATTGGTTGCAGTGATAATATACCTAGCCTTTGAGTGCTTAGTTTTGGGGTTGATCGGTCCAATAAAATCAATCACCCACTTCTCAAATGCTTGTAGAGATCGAACTAGATGAAGAAGCAATTTGTCTCGAAATGATGGCTTACCTACTCCCTAACAGACGTCGCAAGGTCTATCATATTCCTTCGCATATTTGAAGAGCATGGCCCACCATAATCTATCTTGGAGGACTTTCTTTGTAGTGGCCTTTCCTCTGACATGGCCTCCCACAACTCCATTGTTGCACTCCCACGTGATGTATTGTCTTTTATGATCCAAAACACACCTCCTGAGGATACTGTCTAGGCCCAACTTATACAATTTCCTTGTGATAAATTGGTAGTTCGTTGATCGAACCACCATATAGCATTTTTTTGTTGCGGAGTACATTTCTGGGCAGGGCCCTGTCCTCAGGAAAACTATTATGTCTTCCCGGTATTATGGTACGGCCTCAACTCGAAATAGATCTGCATATGGGAGCGAATCATTGATTGCTCTGCCACTCTCCCCTGACTCAAATATGGACAAGTGATCAGGACCCACATTGCATCTTCCAGGTTTGATGATCACCTCAAATGAAAATTATTTAAACAGTAAAAACCATCGATAAATTCTTCCTTCCAAGACAAGCTTGTTAACTAGATATTTTAACGTGGAATGATCAATAAAGAATTTAAAATGAGAGCCTAACAAGTAATGTATAAACTTATGTAGAGAATAAATCATAGCCAAACCCTCCCTTTCTGTGGTTTTATAGTTGCGTTCATCTTTCGATAGCTTCCTACTAGACAAATAGATGGGGTGATCCATATTTCCATCTCCTGGTTGTGCTAAGATGGATCCTAGGGAAATACCTGATGCATCCACGTGCACATGAATTTCATTTTCCCAATTTGGAAATATCAAAATAGGTGATGTGTTGAGCTTTTCCTTAAGGATGTCAAATGCTCGATCACACTCTAGTGTCAATTGGAACAATTCAGACTTCTTTAGTATATTTTCCAGGGGTGCAGTAATATTCGCATACCTTCTGTTGAACTTGTGATAATACCCTATGTGACCCAGCATTGAGTGCAATTGTTTAGTGCTCGTAGGAGGTGGCATATTCAAAATGACCACAACTTTGGATGGGTCTACCAACACTCCTTCTCGGCATACTATGTGGCCTAACAGATTGCCATGTGGCACACAAAAGATACACTTTCTGAGGTTTAAGGATATATGTGGTTCCCTACACCGATCAAACATCAATCGTAGTAGTGCTACATGTTCTTTCAGCAGATTGTACACCATCAGTCATCCATATAAACTTCTATAAATTTGTGAATAAGTTCTTGGAAGGCTGCTATTACAATCCGAGAAAAAACTGTAGGGGCATTCTTTAGACCGAAGGGAATCACATTATATGTAAATGACCCCCATTCTGTTATGAATGTGGTATTATTTTTTTCTTCTTCAGTAATTATCACTTGGTGATACCCCGAAAATCCATCCGTAAATGAGTAAGACTCTTTCCCCGCAACCTATTCTATCACCTCATCAGTAAAAGGTGTGGTAAAATGTTCATGCACATAGGAAGAATTAATGCTTTTGTAGTCTACATAGACTCTAATGTCCTCTATACCTTTCTTTCTTTGGATGACTATGGGGCTAACCCACTCTGCTTCTTCAACTGGATAAATAAGTCCGGCCTCAAACATCTTGTCTATTTTCCTCTTAACCTTCTATTTCACCCTTGGGCTAAGACGATATGCTCTATGCCTTACAAGTTTTGATCTTGGTTTTAGTTCAATTTTCATCTCTCCCTTAGTGAATTTTATCCCTTTTAGCTCTGAGAATGTCTTTGGAAATAAGTCCTCATACTCCCACAATAGGCTATGTATTTCCTGGCTAGTTTTCTCATCCTAGTAATCTCCTACTACAGCTATCTTGGGTTGCTCGGTAGTTCCTATGTTGAATTTTCACAACTTCAATGGATGGTTATAAGAACTATTAGTCAGATCGGGTAGCATGTTCTGTATTTCTCTACTTTCTTTTATTTCCTTAATGGATAAATTTCTTAGTTCTTCTAGATCATCAGGGTTTTCCAAATCCTTCTCGATTTTATAGCATTTTATGGGTGTCTTGTCTGTGTCTAATTGAAGGTTAGACTGAAGCACTTGAATATGATTGGCACATACCACTGGGTCTGATTTCCATTTACAAACATCAATAAAAAGTATTTCTTTAATTCTTTGTAGGACTATCTTAAGTTCAGGGTACTTGTAAAAGAGAATTCCTTGCAAAATTGGTCTGCTAAAGTTTTCCAACTGCTAGTCTACCTTCTGTTCTCTTCATGAATGTACAAGGATTTTGGTATTGTACCTAGTGAATGGGAAATACTTGAACCCACAAGTGAGATGGTACTTCCACAACTTTCCATTGTCTTACGCATTGTTCGATATGTGTTTTAGGATCATATTGTCCATTGAATAGTTGCGCAACTTGAAAATCCATCCTCATCTTTGATTTTGGTTGCTCATTATCTTGAAATTTACATTGGATAGCATGCTTCACATCCTCCCAGTTCATAATTACTCCTTTGTGACTAGACCACCACCTAGAAGGGGTGTCTTCCAGGGGTAAGTCCAAAACTAAGATCCTTTAATATTTTGTTATCTTTTCTTCCATGCTAACCAGAAAACTGCCAAGGTCTAAGGTACCATTGTATGTTGGATGTTCTATGACCTCGATTCCAACCCATATCATTTCTCTGATAGTTGTGCATCATCTTGAAAATCTTACATATGCACCCTATTTCCAACTGTCAAATGTTATTTCTAAGTCTCCATCCACCGATTGCATGTTCCTCCAACTTACTGATCCATCAGTCGTAGGATTGATGTAGTTTTCTCTCATTCCTGCTATTATGGCATATAACTGATCTAGATCCTCTCCTTCCATATTTTTATTTGTTGGCTCCATGTATCGAGGGACTACATATATATCCAAGGGTTGAACTACTTTTATTTCGTCTGCTTCAAATGTCATAGTATCCTTCTTCAGTTCAATAACAACATAGTTATCATAAGCTCAATCAATACCAAGTAGTGCAGGATAAGGGTCCTTATCCCCTATGATTTCGATCACCTCAAAATAAGCTGCAATCTTTACTCCCACAACATCTATTTCCACATTCTCGAGCCTTCCTACTTGGAAAATACAATATTGATTGGCCATTCGCAATTGGATTGGGGAATATGTCAACTAGGGTTTTCCTAAAGCTTCCCAAGTCTTTTTAGGAAGTATGTTAACATTAGATCCTAGAACAAACATAACATCCTTAATCTCAAACTCGTCTAGCTGGGCTGCTAGTCTAAAATCTTTCCCAGTACATATTTTCCTTCTTTCCACTCTCTGAGTATTCTTCTCAGGAAGATTAGTCATTATTCTAGCTTTCGGGGATTCCTCCATTCCTAGGACTAGATACAGGGCATTGTGCAACTTCTTTGTCAGTTGGTCATTCCTAAGAATATGAGAAAATAACTGAAACCAAAGTTTGACTACATTTTGTGACTGCTCAGGTTGTCTCATCGGGATTACGGGGTTTCAGGGTGCAGGGGGTGAGGTAGGGAATTGTGCAATCTTAGGATAAATGGTGGGATAAGGGGGGTTTTATTGTATTTCAGGGGAAGGGATACTCTAGAATACTTCTATTGAATCTTTAAAGAATAACTTTTGTTTTAGAGGGTCATACCTGTCCTCCTTGGGCACTGCTTTTTGGATCTTAGGCAAATTATCATCATTTGTGCCTGTCTTTTCTCCTCCGCGAGTAATAGTATTGATATTGGGTATTTTTCCCTTGAATTCCCTCTTTATATTTGATCCAATCAAGTTGTCTCACCATTGACGTACCCGATCTTCCCATTTCACAATTAGCTCTGTTTAGTCTTCATTTGTGTGTCCATTGGTTCTGCAGTGAGAGAACCATGGTCGTTTCGATTGAGGGAAATCCCTAGCCATGTGACCTTGATCATCACAATTGTAGCATCTACTTGTTCCTCTTCCCTCGGTTCTTCCTCCTCTAAAGTATCCTTCAGCCCCACCACCTCGACCTCTTCCCGGTCCTTGAGGGGTTTCATTCTCCCTTAATGATGTTCGATCCAATCTATCTACAAGTGCATCCAGTGCTCTACACTAATTTGTATCCTACGTGGTAGATGCACATAGCTCACAATGTACTATATTTGGTACGGTAGAATAATTATGAATAATAGGGCACTACCTTGGTGCATTCCCATGAGTTCGGCAGATCTCACAATACTCATTCGACTACGATGCCTGATTTCCTAAAAAGGCATGATACACTAGGTTTGAGGTATGGAATGGTAAATTCACAAATACTTGCATAGCTCCTCTCGTGGGTCTTCATGAGGGTCTCATCGGATTGTGAGGAGGTCCCATTCCCCTCATACATTGACATTCATTCCCCAGATGCCCCTCTATGTAACATCCAGTACAACATACTTCAGTTCATCCTGGTCTGGATGTTACACATTATTTTCATCACCCTTATAATTATTAATGATGTAAGACTATCTATTGTCTTCAGAGGGATCAGTGGCCTGAATTCCTGAGGAAAGAAGGGAGAAGAAATTTACCTGGGAGATGAAATCATATTTTCCTTTGTGAAAACCCTAGTAAGGAGGATCGTCGCACCCTGTCCAGTTCTATGGGTACGACAATTCCTTATCATCGCATGTTGTACTAAACCTAGCCTACGACGTCATCACACTCTGCTCAATTATAAGGGTGCGGCGATTTTCGTACGTGGGAAAAACGAGCATCTTCTCAATGCTTCTAGAAGGAGAAGCTTCTATGGTGAGGTGGCCTCCGATCGGTTTGGATCTTACTCGCTTTTATGATTTAGTGGGATCATCCTAACCTCCTCACCTTATCCTATTCATCTTGTAAAAGGAGAGGAGCTCTCATGGATAAAGTTATTTTTTTTTTATCTTGGGAAATTAGCTTGGAAAATTTGGTTATATCTTGATTGAATAGTAATTGTGAGTAGCTATCAGATCTATAGTCACAGAATCCATGGATCAGAAGTGTGTGGGAAGCAAGGGACTATGGGAAGGGACCTTACAACATCAAGGCCTCGATTGTATTCTCCTTTTCATATCTTTAATACAATAATATAATTATTTCCCATAAAATTGTCTTTATTTTATTGTATGACTCCTTGATCACATGCATAGGTTTTGATGAGTATACGTTGTTGCTTTCACTTCGTTGGCTTGTGTATTTTTACAGGTTCATCATCCCATAAGCCTTGGAATGGAGCGAGGATGACACTAGCAAGGAAAAATGACATTTAAAAGGTATGTCATT